>JASANF010006251.1:0-98526 GCA_030248245.1 Trissonchulus sp. WLG1_4
GCTGATTTGTCTAAGTACGGCCATAGCGGTGCTATCTTGCATCTGTGATTTGTAAATCTGCCAAGTCTTATTTCATGTTGTTCAAGGTGGGGTATGACTTTCAATTTGTATGAATAGAAATGATTAGCATAGATCTTTGACTATTTGATGACGGTTTCCTGTGTACTTAAGTTTTTCTCTGTGAAATTTTTCTGTGAATTTTCTCATTTCAGGGATTGAAAAATGCTACAAAAAAGCAGAGAAAGAAGCATGCAAAAAGTCTTTGAAGCAGATGCTGGAGAAAATGGTGAGTGATCAGCAGTATAAAGCGTAACGCATGCCTGAGTTCGCATAAGTCACTGTTGGCCTAAATCACTGGAGAAAGTTTTTGTTTTCGTCAACGTGAAGTTATCATAGATAGGCAATATGGGAAGGGGTAGGCGGGTGTCCAATCCCCGTTGCCCATCAGTCCACGCCCACCTCCTCTTACGCCTCCGCCTCAACGGATAGAATAACTATAAATAAATAAAATAGGTTAAGAAATTAGAAAATAAGTTGAAAATCTAATAGTGAGAAATTGGTTTTTTTCGCCAGGAAGTCTTAGCAAAGTGGCTAAAAGGTCCGAAAATTTTTTAGCCAATATTAAAATTTTTAGCTACGTTTTTAAGCAATTATTGAGCTTCAATATTCACTTCAGTTTGAATTTTTTCACAAGTGACTAAGCAGTGGCAAACCCAGAAAAAAGTTTCAAAGGGGAAAGAATGGATTAAAATGCAATACAAAACCGGCTTAAGGTGGCGCTTAGGGGAACCAACTTTGGCGTTTACTTTTTTTCAGCGACATTTTTGACCATAATGTCTTGAAGGAAAGTTGTTCAGAATGAAAAAGAGCTTCGATTTGACTTATACATATTGTGATAAAAAAATTTTTTAAAATTTTTTGGACTAATTTTGTAGTCGTACCAAAAAAATTTTTGCTTTCTATATAAAATTATTACTCATATCATTTAAATATGTGGCTTCTTAGCTTTAAATTGACGTATTAAACATAAGAATACCTCGGCTTTGCTGAGTTATTCAGCCGTGAAAATAGCAAATCAAAAATGAAAAACCTAAAAAGCCTGATAAAAAATCTTCGAAAATGTCAAATTTTTGATTCAATTTCTTAGAAAAATTGAGTATGGCTTTTGATAACTTTTTCAACGGAACCATCCAGTCATAGGAAAGAAATTAAGAATAATTTTTGTAAAAGTGAAACGTGTGGGCAAACCTTACATTTTTGCGTAGCGAATCCGACTACTTTTTTTTGGACCTAATACCGAGCTGGCCGATTTCGATCGAGTTGAAAATTTGCACAATGAAAGAAGAATATAAATGCAGACGTGAAAGTTTTTCGATTTTCAGAATTTTTGCTCGTAGCACTTTCTGTAGTCGCTCAAACACAACTGATTTTTCAAAAATCGATTTTTTGAAAATCAAAAATAAAAATGAAAAATCGAAGATCAATCACGTCTAGACTCTTCCAAAGACTTTTCTATCGATACCAAGATCTTCAAAATCGGTTTAAGTTTCGCTGAGCTAGGTCAAAAACAAAATTAGGAGTGTGAATAGGAAATTTTACATGGTCATAAAATTTGACACATTCGCATTAAAGTGCTGAATGTATTGTAAAACTGGTTCTTTTGATGTCTCTTTGATATAGAATTAAAGTGGTATTGCTACTTCATTGCACGAGCTGAACGCCAAGATGAGTTTTGTTGCTGAGCGCTTAATAACGCAAGATCGCTAAACCACAAAGTTGCAGGGGACTCGAAGCGAGAGCCCCCAGAAAAAATTTAGATTTTTTCAAAGTTTACGCCGAATTTGGTCACCTGGAAACTCAGTGAGAATTTTTTCAGGAATCAGGAAAATTGAAACGAAAGATGTGAACAGAGAACGTCACATCAGGATCAGACAGTATACTACACAAGTAAAAACGCAGCATACTTGTGTAGACATGCATAGGGTTTGCTGAATTGCAGGAATAACGAAAAAGTAAGCCACACAGTCGCAGAGGTCTGAAAAATTTCACGAATTTTATTTATTATTCGGGTCATACTTTGTCGAGTAGAGACGCATCTATCGGGATTTTATTCTTCGCTGCGCAACAAAAACCTAAGGGACTTACCGCAAAGATATCACTGGGGTAAAAGATTTTTGGGGGGACTCCTTCCTCACGGCCCCTGGGTATTTATTCCTTGTATGTGGTTGCGCAGCCAAAAAATGCCGAAGTTGAAACTACTTCCCTATTTGTTTATAAATGCTAGGTTGTCTTATTTTTGCGTTTCTAAACCGCATGAACCAGCAAGTGTCAAGGATTGGTATTGTAAGTAGTTCCCAGGGCGAGGCCAAAACTTTTCTGATCTATTTCGAAATACCCACGTTTGACTAATCTGAATGACTCACAGAACGTGGTTTGCCAAAGTTTTCAGTAAACGAAAGTAACTTAACAAACTGATCCTGAAACATTGAACAACAGAATGATTAAAGACTTGACTGAACCACTATGTTAAATGAAACATTGTTGCAGATGGGTGTAAATTGTAGTCACAAGGAAATTTTTTGCGTCTAATGGCAAAAAACGCTCAATTGGGGACGCATAGGAAAAGTTGTTCAAATTTTGGACAAAATTTGGTGAATTGAAGAGGTATCAGAAATTTTTTCTGCCAAATTTGTTTTAGGAATTGGCTAAAATAAGCAACCTAGCATTTATAACAATCGAGAAATTTTTCAGACTTCTTGCTACTTTTTGGCTGCGCACCACATACAAGGAAAAATACCCAAGGGGCCGCGGAGGGTATCCCCCAAATTTTTTTCCCAGTGATCTTTACAGTAATCCCTTTGGTTTTCATTACCCGGCCGAAAAAAAATCCCATATATACGTCTCTACTTGACAAATTTGACCCAATAATAAATAAAATTCGTGCAAATTTTTCAGCCTCTGCGCTGTGTGCTTCCCCCCAGCAAACCCTATGCACGTCTACACGAGTATGCTGCGTTTTACTTGTGCAGATACCGTTCTGATCCTGATGTGACTTTCTCTGTTCACATCTTTCGTTTTAATTTTCCTGATTCCTGAAAAAATTCTCATACGTTTCCAGGTGACCAAATTCGGCGTAAAACTTTGAAAAATCTCAATTTTTTCTGGGGCCTGCCGCTTCCAGTCCCCTGCAACTTTGTGGTTTAGCGATCTTGCGTTCTTAAGGTAGCGCTCAGCAACAAAACTCACGTTCGGCGCTCAGCTCATGCAATAAGTAGCAATACCACTTTTAATTGTACATCAAAGTGACATCAAAAAACCAAATTTACAATACTTTTCAGCACTTTAATGCGAATGTGTCAAATTTTATGACCATGTTGAATTTCCTATTCACACTAATTTTGTTTTTGACCTAGCTCAGCGAAACTTCAACCGATTTCTGAAGATCTTCGTATCAATAGAAAGATCTTTCCAAAATCTAGACGTGATTGATCTTCAATTTTTTATTTATATTTTTGATTTTACAAAAAATCGATTTTTGAAAAATCAATTGTGTTTGAGCGACTACAAAAAGTGCTACGAGCCAAAATTTGAAAAAATCGAAAAACTTTCACGTCTGCATTTATATTCTTTCTCTTTCATTGTGCAAATTTTCAACTCGATCGCAATCGGCAGCTGGGAACCAGGTCCAAAAAAAAAGTAGTCGATTTCGCTACGCAAAAATGTAAGGTTTGCCCACACGTTTCACTTTTTCAAAAATTAGACCTTTCCTAATGACTGCATATTTCCGTTGAAAAAGTTAACCAAAAGCCATACTCAATTTTTTGAGAAATTAAATCAAAAATTTGACATTTTCGAAGATTTATCAGCTTTTTAGGATTTTCATTTTTGATTTGCTATTTTCACGGCTGAATAACTCAGCAAAGCTTCAACGTATTCTTATGTTTAATACGTCAATTTAAAGCTAAGAAGCCGCATATTTCATTGATATGAGTAATCATTTTATATTGAAACAAAAATTTTTTTGCTACGGCTACAAATTTGTCCAAAAAATTTTAAAAAATTTTTTTATCACAATAAAATCAAAGCTCTTTTCATTCTGAACAACTTTCCTTCAAGACATTATGGTCAAAAATGTCGCTGAAAAAAAGTAAACGCCAAAGTTGGTTCCCCTAAGCGCCACCTTAAGCCGGTTTTGTATTGCATTTTAATCCATTCTTTCCCCTTTGAAACTTTTTTCTGGGTTTGCCACTGCTTAGTCACTTGTGAAAAAATTCAAATTGAAGTGATATTGAAGCTCAATAATTGCTTAAAAACGTAGCTAAAAATTTTAATATTGGCTAAAAAATTTTCGGACCTTTTAGCCACTTTGCTAAGACTTCCTGGCGAAAAAAACCCAGTTCTCGCTATTCGATTTTCAACTTATTTTCTAATTTCTTAACCTATTTATCTATTTATAGTTATTCTATCCGTTGAGGCGGAGGCGTGAGGGGAGGTGGGCGTGGACTGATGGGCAACGGGGATGGACACCCGCCTACCCTTCCATATTGCCTATCTATGATAACTTCACGTTGACGAAAACGAAAACTTTCTCCTGTAATTTAGGCCAACAGTGACTTATGCGAACTCAGGCATACATTACGCTTATGCTGCTGATCACTCACCATTTCTCCAGCATATGCTTCAAGGACTTTTTGCATGCGTCTTTCTGCTTTTTTGTAGCATTTTTCAATCCCTGAAATGAGAAAATTCACAGAAAAATTCACAGAAAAACTTAAGTACACAGGAAACCGTCATCAAATAGTCAAAGATCTATGCTAATCATTTCTATTCATACAAATTGAAAGTCATACCCCACCTGAACAACATGAATAGGAGTGGGCAGACCCAAATCACAGATGCAAGATAGCACCGTATGGCCATACTCCGACAAATCAGCCTCGTCTGTGGGCCACAGGAACAATACCGTATCCGCAACCTGTAAAAAATACTTGAAGGATGACAGCAGGTAAGTCTTGTTTACAACTGTATCTTATCCGAGTCCCGGTTGTGCTAGTGCTAAAAAAATTAAAATACTACTTGGTAAAACGTGTGATTTTTTGCACGAAGTTTACATAAAATGTGCCAATTCAGCGTTTACAAAACAGTTATGAAGCAGAGAAAAGCAAGTCCTCACATCCTCAAATAAATGCAGTAAAATGGCTCCTACTTCCCTCATTTAATCATATTGTCTGATTAATTTTAAGTACTTAAAAAGTATATATACTTAAAGTAAAGTATAAATACTTAAAGTTTACTTTTATACTATTATAGGTAGTGTTGGGACGAAAGTTCGGGTTTGGGTTCGGGTACGGTTCGGGTTCTTTTTTCGGTTCGGGTTCGGATACAAGCTGGGTTTTTTTTCGCCAGAAGGTATTAGCAAAGTGGCTAAAAGGTCTGAAAATTTTTTAGCCAATATTAAAATTTTTTAGCTATGCTTATAAAGCATTATTTAGCTTCAATTCACTTCAATTTGAATTTTTTCACAAGTAACTAAGCAGTGGCATAGGCATACTCAGAAAAAAATTTCGGAGGGGAAATATATACTTGGAAAGAATGGAATAAAATGCACTTTTTGCAAAAATTCGCATTGCAAATGTAAGATCATTAAGCCAGTCGCAAGGATTTGGCGACGGACGCCTCCAAAAAAAGTTGGGAGTTATTTTTGATTTTTGGATTACATTTTTTGGTTAATTAGAGACGTGTCGGAAATTTTTTTGCATAATAAAAATCGTAGGGCAGGGCCTGTGTAAAAAATTTCGAGGTAGGGGTGGAATTCCCACCATTACCCCCACCAACCCTGGGTACTCTATACCTCTTGACTGTAAGTTTCTTATATACGGTCAGTGGCGTACCCAAAAAAAAAACAATTTCGGGACGAATGACTTTTCGATTTTTTGTAATTGGATAAAATGCACTTTTTCGCCATTGTAAGTTTGCAACACGTACAAAACCGGCTTAAAAACGTAAGATAAGATGACTAAACCACAAAGCTGCAGGGGACTGGGGGCAGCAGCCCCCAGAAAAAAGTTGGTAATTTTTTCATTTTTTAGGCCCAATTTGGTCAATTGGAGACGTATCGGAAAGGAAAATCAGAAAATTTTTAAAACAGGAAAATTAAAACAAAAGATGAGAATATGAACGTCACATCAGACAGTATACTGCACAAGTAAATGTAGCATATATACTCGTGTAGACATGCATAGGCCTTGGTGAATGGTAATAACAAAGAAAAGTAATCCACAGAGTCGCAGGAGTCTGGGGAATGGGGGCGGCAGCTCCCAGGAAAAATTTTAACGAATTTTATTTATTATTGGGTCAAATTTTACGGCCAGGCAATAAAAACCGAAGGGGGGACCCTTGTGTAAAGTAAAGATTCACTGGGAAAAAAATTCGGGGGCCGGGGGGAAATTCACTCCCCCCGCCACCTGGGTACGCCCTTGTATGCGGTCACACAGCCAAAAAATGCCGAAGTTGAAACTCTGTTTCCCAATTTGTTTATAAATGCTAGGTTGTCGTATTTTGGCGTTTTCGAACCGCATGAACCAGCAAGTGTCTTGGATTGGTATTGTAGCAGTTAAAAGGTCGAGGCCGAACTTTTTTTTGAATTATTCCGAAATACCCACGTTTGAATTTGACGGATCGGAATGACTCACCGTCACCGAACGTGGTTTGCGAAAGTTTTCAGTAAACGAAGTACTTAAAAAACGGATCCTGAAAAATTGAACAACAGAAAGATAAAAACTTGACTGGATCACCATGTTAAGTGAAACATTGTTGCAGATAGGTGTAAATTGTAGTCACAAGGAAATTTTTGTATCTAATGGCAAAAAACGGTCAATTGGGAACGCATAGGAAAATTTTTTGAATTTTGGACAAAATTTGGTGAATTGCAGAGTTATCAGAAATTTTTCTGCCGAATTTGTTTTGGCAAATTGGCTAAAACGACCAAAAAAGTTTTAGCAAACTCTCAAAAATTTTCGCCAATGCTAACGTTTTGGCCCAAAAAAAACCCAGGGTACAAGTCAGTTCGGGGACGCAAAAAGTGGTTCGGGTACCTAAATTTTCTGACCAAATTACAAAATTTTTATACCGATTTTTTTTTAAATTTCTAAAGATCATTTTTAGTAGAACAAATACTAGAATGAACTTAATATTTTTCAAACTGGGCCTAAAAATTAAAAATTGTATAATTATTTTTGCTGGGGGCTGCCGCCCCCAGACCCCTTCGACTCTATGGGTTATATTCCTTGTTATTATTTTGAGCTATTAAGTTTATGCATCTATGCATAAGTACATTATGCTGCATTTTGTTTGTGCAATATGTCATGCATATCCAGATATGTCTCCAATTGACCAAATTCGACCTAAAAATTGAAAAAATCTCAATTTTTTCTTGGGGCTGCCCCCCCCCCAAGACTCCTGTAGTGATCTTGTGTTTGTCTTTGTAATGCGAATTTATATAACTTTTAAATTTGCTAAAAAGTGCATTTTAACCCATTACGAAGAAATTGAAGGCCATTCCCTCAATTCTGTTCTGGGTATGCCATTGGTACGAGTAACACAGTTTGACCGCAATATCAGAGTCTATGGCCCACTGACCGTTTTTCCTGCCAACGGGCCGGACCGGGCCGAAAGACGACGCTGAATGGTCCGGGCCGGTCTAGGCCTGAAAATACTCCTAACGGACCCTGCTGAGCCACGGGCCAAAAAAATAGGCCCGTGCAAGCCTCTAGTTTGAATCTAAATCAGTCCTCTTAACTCTGTGCAAGTCTATTCGCGCGAACAATTCGTGAGCGGTTGTTTTTGAAGATGTCAATATGACGTATAAGAATTTGTTAAGCGCGAAGAATAATCTGCAGCGGACATGCAGAAACTTTTTGGTGTTTCATCTCAATCGCGCATCGTGACAGAGAGTACCAATGGACTCATTCTCATAAGTCATACACTTGACTTAATGAGTGCTATTACCAAGAGTACATAATAGCGTCTCACTCTATATAGAAGAAGAGTGAGACACTCTCCAGCCTGCCTGTGTTCTAGCACAGGCAGATGCGCTGGTCGTTTTCAGGCTACATGTTGACATTCTATGCAACATGTGACTGGCCAATCAGCGCGTAGATTCCGTGCGTAACACACTTTAGTATATAATCGCTGATGCGTTGATAAGCATTAAGATAGGGATAAAAGCTTAATAACTCATTATTTATTCATAGTCTGCTTGCAAAAACATTAAAAAAGGTTTGTAAATAGCTCTAGGGATATTTTGGCAAACTTTCAGCGAAATTGATTAGAAACTTTTGAGTATAAACTTTTCTGAATTTCTCAAGTTTTCTCATTTCGCTGTTTGCCAAAATATCCCCCAATGTTTTTTGAAAAAATTTTTTAATTTTTTTGCAACCAGACTATGAATAAATAATGAGTTATTAACCTTTATCTCTATCCCGTTTTATGATTGGAGCACGTGCACAGGCGTCTGCCAATCAGAGAATAGAAGCTCGCTTCTGATTGGCCAGTCACATGTTGCATAGAATGTCAACATGTAGCCTGAAAACGACCAGCGCATCTGCCTGTGCTATAACACAGGCAGGCTGGAGAGTGTCTCACTCTTCTTCTATATAGAGTAAAACGCTATTATGTACTCTTGCTATTACGGCACTGAGCAACGGGATAAGGTGAAGTGTTTATTTTTTGTGTGCATCTGGCTTAGACATTTAGTTATACAATCGAAGAGCAAATAAGCACAAAACTGTCGCGGTTAGGCGCACCAATAGTGACATATGAATTTGCTCATTCGAACGAGCCTAACGTCACATGTAACATAAAGCAATTTAAAAAGTTTGATGAAGCTTAATTATTGGAGCTACAGACGGAATTTTTTTGCACAACTTTCGTACCAGATTAGTACCCCATGCAATGCACCTACTAGTGTTTGTGACCGGCCGCGTAAGCCGCCGGCCGGCTCCTGCGGGCAAATATGTTCGGCCGGCCGGCCCGCCAAAAATTCCGGCCGGTAACAAACACTAGCACTTATATACACGTTTCATAATCGAAACAACGGTGGAAAATGACTATGACTTGATTAAGCATGAAACTTAGTCGGTTTATTGCTGACTATATAATCCTTCATTCAACTTTAAATATTAAAAGTATTTATTCCTTGCACTAAAGGTTGTTGACTCAATTGCCCCACACTTTTTTGACATTCTATATTCAAATATAGTTAGTGCGTAATGTTATGCAGTTCATTTGGCCAAAGTTCGGGTTCGGGTGGTTCGGGTACGAATGGTTCGGGTTCGGGTTCTGGTACGTTTCGAAAAAAATCCCAACACTAATTATAGGTTCGGCGCTATCGCGCCAAACTTTATAATTTATACATACATACTTTCACTGCGTCAAGTGCGGCGTACAAATGGCCATATTGAGGGGTGATAAAAGAAGCACGCTGCTTGAACCGTGGTATACTGAAAATACGAACTGGATGTTACAAAGTTACACAAGTTTAAATAATCAATAAGCACACAATACACATCAACATTTTTGTCGGTCAAGGGAATCAAGACAATAACAGAACTCACTCAATATATAAGCCACACAACATAAAAGATGTACCTTATATGAAGTGACCCCCTGGCACTATGAGTAACAACGGCTGCATCATCGCATGTTGATAACGACTTCACAACTTCTTCTGTGTCGGCCAAGTCCCATAATTGGATTACTGCCTGAAAAAAACTAATTTAGGTTCAAAAATTATGTCAAAAACATGCAATGTAAAATAAATGTTATGCAGATTATATAATTATGGTCTGGTCCATATCTTGGGGTCTCTCCTGTCCACATCATAATCTCCTGGCCATTAGGTTGTACAAACAAAAATTTGTAAGTTTAATTCAATGGGACACATCATCTTCAGTCACTTCATCCAAAAATGTAATGCTTAGCTTAGTTTACATACTAGTTTTATATATCGTACAATGCTGTTGCTGACTAAAGCCTTGTCACTCATCAGTGACCAAAAAAATACTTGTCTGACCGAAAAATGTCTAGCACTGTTTCACATAAATCACATGTTTCGTTTTGTCTGAGTGTTCAACAATTTTTGGGCAGACTTCAGTTAATAAATAAAGTTCGGTCATTGAAATATTTCCGAAGGACTCGAAGTTTTTCGTGCTTGTGCAATAATAATCATGCACTTGGACGTACAACTAAAAAAGGGGGCACAGAAGCCCCACCAAGTTGTCGTTTTTGATTTATCAGTTCTTCTCGTTTGGACTGGCGAAGTTGTCTAATTTTATTGCGTCGTTCTTCGCGCGACAAGTCATGTTTCTTTCGGTGGCGCAGGCCTTTCACACCAACTCTGCCTGAAAGAAAACGTATAAGAGTCAACAATCAACACACATATATACATGACCGTTGCCTCCAAACTGCTGCGCCAAACTAACGCCCGCAACCAACAATCTCTAGAAAAAGGCTCGCGAAGCCAAATTAGACAAAAACGTTGCTTCGTATAATCATAGCCCCCTCTCCCCAGTTCTTATTAACAAGCAAGCGAAAACAAGTGAGCCAAAATAAAAAATACAGTTTTTCGTAAGGCTACATAAATTGCACTTTGCAGCTAAAAAATCCCCACTTTTCGAGTAAAGATAATTAAAAAGGCGAGAGACTACTGTATAAACGGCATTTTTTATTGAATACACTTTTCGTACAGGTATATATAGCAGGCGGGGGAAAAAACCACCCCATTTTTTGGGGAAAAAACCCACCCCAGTTCCGGAACTTGGATATATACGTGGTACAAGTCTAGAAGTTTGCCTGCGTATAGTACAGTCCATGTTGGCAAACGTATATAAGCGGTATCCAAAAGGGGTCTCGGTGGTATTTTTTATGAGTCAAAAATTGGACCCCCCATTTTGACCCGACATGGCTCCAAGGGAGGTGAATTTTGGAGTCTCATTTCTCAGCACTAAGAGATGCGAGCTCAAATATAAAAACACTTTTACAGAGGACAACCCTTCTTCTATTCATTACCGCAGTGGCAGGTCCCTCCTTCGTTTGTACGAGGGGGGGGCATGACCGAAATTAGACGGGGTAAAAAAAACCCATGTGGGGGAAAAACCCACTTTTTGAAAATTAAGAAAATGGTCTGGTGATGTCGAAAAACCTAGTACATAACTACCCCAAAAGACTCATGGTAGTGCAAAAAGACGTTTATTATCAACACAAATGCGCATTGACTACTGACATACTGACACTTTCTTGATAGAATTCTGGAATACGGCCTAATAGTCGGACTTTGTCATTTTGAGGTCCCTTTGCAGCGGAAAGTAGTATTCTCTGGTACTATTACTAGTTTTTTGTATGTTTTTAATTATAACCTGTTAATTTCTCTTGCTTAAACACCAAATAACCGAATAAAATTTAAATATGGCCGTCATGACCAGTCACACCCACTTACGGTACCCCCCACTGAGGGTCGATGGTGTAAAAAGTAGCCATAAAGTGCAAATTTTGCATGCATTTGAAGCGTTATCGAAATTTTTTAGTTGTTTTCAACGTTTTCAGGAGAAATTAAGGTGTTTAGTTTTCAAATCTGAAAATTAGTGTTTGGCCGATACCCAGAAATACCGATAACCGATACCGATATTTTCTATGAAATGTGCATATACGCATATATATACTATGGAATGTGGTCTGTATACAGACATAATATACAGTATATATTTCTGTGGACTGTACATAGACATTGTGTTGTATGGAGATGCCACTGTAAATAGGCATAATATAACATAAACTTGTGGTGTGGTGGGAAGATCTCCATGAAAATATTCGTCCCAAGGGTCAGGGACTGACCCAAGGGAGGTGGAGGGTCAGCCCCGTGGAGGGTTAGTCCCAGTTGGTTGGAGGAAAAAAAAGAGTGAGGGTCCTGGCCCCGGCGCGAACCAAATTTGTGACCAAGCGTCTTTTTTTATTATCCTATTGGGTGTATATAATATGTATTCGTAAAAATGGCAGCGTTGCGGAGTGGTTACGCCGTTCGATTTCTAATTTCTAAGGTGGCGGATCGAGTCCTAGTTAATCAGCTATATGTAATCAATTTGAGCAAGAGATTAGGTCACATTGCTCCTGCCAAAGCCAAACCAGCAGTATATCCCCGTGGCGTCTGTATATGGGTACAACTATATATGGGAGAAAGTAACAAAGGTCCGTGCGAGACATTACTAGTAAGGAAAAATGCCCTTGTCGGGCGGCTCCTTGGGTAGAATAGGTTACTGTCTGTCTAAAGCGGAAAAATACTTAGGCTGAGCTTGTAAAAGCATTGGTACAAGACTTTATTAACGAGAATATGCAATTCGTGTGAGCTCGTTAAAGTAGGTGGACTAGGTATACCTGTTGAGAATAGGAATATGATCTTCGTAGGGCAGACACTGTTTTCCGCACCCTATTCGCGCGACCTTCAGCTAAATTATATCGTTTGCTCATGTAACATAGAGGCTTTTTTACACTAATTCAACATTGGCAAATGGCAAAAACGTTAGAGCGGGCACTCGTAACAATTTTAGCTGAAATGTCGACTGTTGGCTGAACGAGTGAAATGATTCAGGGGTGTGCAAACAATCGGTCAGGGATTGCTAAAGTTCTCGGCTGACAATTACGCTGAAAACCCTACCTCGCACCAATGTACTTTGCACGCCATAAATGGGTCAATTTAGGTCGCAGTTTCTTGTAAGCTCTTGCTTTTAGATTATGGACTCTCAGATTATGGATTTGTTCCTACTTTAGCTTACACACATCTAACACAATATACATAATTCAAATATGATCGAATCAAGTAAGATGCTTACACAGTACCTTACATATACATACATATATTATGATCAAACGATAAGTTAAGGATCTGGATAAGGTCTGCCGTTATCTCACAGAACCTTTTTATCAAGCATATATACTTTACAACAATAATAAAAAGAAAATACCGTTGAAACAAACCCAGAACGGGCTGTAAGTTCGCGCGAATAGGGTGCGGAAAACAGTGTCTGCCCTACGAAGATCATATTCCTATTCTCAACAGGTATACCTAGTCCACCTACTTTAACGAGCTCACACGAATTGCATATTCTCGTTAATAAAGTCTTGTACCAATGCTTTTACAAGCTCAGCCTAAGTATTTTTCCGCTTTAGACAGACAGTAACCTATTCTACCCAAGGAGCCGCCCGACAAGGGCATTTTTCCTTACTAGTCCTCTCTCTTTTTCCGCTGTAGTGGAAACGAACCACACTACATATACATAGCTATGACGGCTTCACTGCCTGAAGCGGACCAATGTAGTATGTACGTAAGTGTACATGTGTACATGTCTATATACCTATGTAAAATTTACCCCTTGGACCCCCGTTCGGTGGGTGCTGGAATGCATGGAGGTTCTACACAAAAACAAACCACGGATTCGTAATCAGGGGCTCAAATCACCTCTATGGACATCAAAATTGAAATTTTGAAAGTTTTACCCCTTGGACCCCTGTCGGGGGGGGGGGGTAACCTAAGGGAGGAGGTGGGGTCGCAGGGGAGTCAACGAGAGTCATAGACGAAAAAAGGCCTCAGATTCGTGTTCAGGGAGTCAAATTACACCTATGAACATCAAAATCCGAATTTTGAAAACTTGACGCCTTGGACCCATTGTGGGGGGGGGGGTAATTAATACCCTAGCAAAGGGTCGTAGGAGAGTTCACAAGAGTCACAGACAAAAATGAACCTTGGATTCGTGTTCAGGGGGTCAAATTACCCCAATGGACATCAAAATTTCAAATTCAAAAAAATTGACCCATTTTGCCCCCCTAGGTGGCACCCTGGGGGACATGGGTGTCCAGAGTGGGTATAGGCAAAAATAAATCTCAGATTCGTGTTCAGGACACCAAACTACCTCTAGAGACACGTTTTTGAGAATAAACTCGAAAAAAAATTTTTACCCCAAAAGTGCAAAAGGGTCCAGAGTCCCCTTTGAGAACACCCTAGGGGGGCAATCGGTGGGGCAATGGGTATTAATATGATATGTTCGCAAGATCACAATCCATATTACACGAAAAAACTTGAACTATCATGAAAAACAAGCAGCAAACCTAATTAGTCTACTATGAAGTTACGTACGCGCATACATGACACACAGCCAACCGGGGGGTACCGTCTAGGGGACTATTCAACATCTGAGTAAGAAAGTGATAATACCAGTGAATGCACAGCATATGGGTTTATAGTCGTATACAAAACGATAGACCTCCAGCTATAACCATGATAGCTCCACTGCCCGTAGCGAACCTACCCCCGTAATACACGTGGCGGGGGGTATGGGCATGTCCTGGGGCTTATAGGCCGAAATTCAAAAAAAGCCCATGTTAGTTTCTATTCCACTACTGTACCACCTCACATGCAAAAGATCATGACTGGCCGTTTTGCGCAACTTCTTAAAAAGTGTGCTAAACTTTTTCGTACTTAGTCATTTTTTTGACCCCAAAAAAGGGGTTTCCCCCCTCCCAGCACAGCCTCTCACGGAAACACCCGAGCAAAACCATTTTTTCCGTGTCTATTGCAGGCTATACGAAATGTGAAAAACCAAAAAAGGTGTCGCTCGGATGAACTACCGGCGAGAAAAGTTCTGGGAAAAAAAAAAAGAGCGAAAGTCCGTGAATTTTTGGGGGTCCCCGGGGGTATCTCAGAAAATACTTGACCGATCCGGCTGAAATTTCGCCAGCACTTAGGTATTGCCAAGGGGTGTACACACACAAAATTTCGTGTAAAAAGCTCTTCTATATTTTGAGCTACAAAAAGTTCAAATTCTCAAAATCCGCAATAGTGCTAAATTTTCCTATTCTAGGGTTGGGCGCTATCGCGCCAACCCTGATACCATGAGGGGTTGCTCCCTCATCTTCATAAAGTCATTCTCAAAGTGATAGTCATCGTGTAGTTCTCCTAGAAGCCGCTGCAGGGCTTTGGAACGGAGATGAGCGCCGCATCCGAGAAAGGAATCGTCAAAAGATACTTATCTATCACCGGGTTAACTTTACCTTTATTATTGATAAAAAATGGTCATTTTTGATAAAATTTTAGCGATATATATTTGCTTATATTTTGACCAAAAACTTTAGAAATAGTAACTTTTTTCTTGAGCAAAGTAAAGATTGCATCAGTTTGGGGGAAGGAGTGAAAGTAGCACTGGTATCGAGGGTGAAGGATCCCAGCCAGGGGTGAAGGGGTATCAAAAATTGCACTATAGCTACATTTTCGGTAGAAATAGTCAAATATATTTATGCCAGAAAGTCACAGTAAAGTGCACGCACATGCCACAGACAAACTTATATGGTCAGTGTGTTCGTAGAATAGGTTGAATAAGTGCGTAAGGTTGAACACTCACGCATATTCGACGGTCTACTATGTAATTATGTGGCGTTGCAATCCTAACGTGAGCTAGCAGTGTGCCGTGTGATAATGTCTACCACGAGAAACTATACAATAGTTGCTGAAATTTTGAAAACACAATAAGAACGGAAATGTTTGCCATACTGGTTATATTACTTGTCACTTGTCAGCTCTGGTGTCTGTAGAGATTTTGATTAAAAAAGTAAGAAGTTGAAAGTAAAAAGCAACGCTTAAATTTGAAGTACGTGAGCCCAGATACCCCAGGAGAAAAAAAAAAAAAAATATATATATATATATATATATATATATATATATATATATATATATATATATATATATATATATATAATATAATAAAACTGACCTTTCTGATCAGCATCTATTTGTCCTTTGGTACGATGACGACCGGCTTTATGAAGCTTATTTTGTTGTTTCAAAAGGCCAGGACGGTGCACTTCCGCTTTTTTCATTTTACGGTGAAACTGAAGCAGAGAGGTTTTTAATTATCTGCGACTGCATCAGACTACCAAACTCATGCTTAAACAAGCACTTTTGTTGACGAGCGTAAAATTTTTGACATGAAGACAGTGAGTGAGTATTATTTTACCGTATCGGTATTCGGTAAAATTAAGCGCGGCAATCACGTAATTTATTTTGTCAGCAGTTCTTTTTTCGGATGTATCTTTAATAGTCTCAAGTATTAGATAACAGGATATTAAATCTGTTCAGCTGGATTGAGAGCTGAAGACTCTTTGGGAATCCGGGACCACTAACCTATACTGCTGAGTAATAATAACATTCTACGTGGGTGTATTTTAGAATTTACAACGGGTCAAAAATTTTCGACCCGAGCTATTAAAAGGTCCAACACGACCCGATACGACCAGACTTCTTGTGAATCTGCTATTTCTTGTCACTTTGTACCTGTCGGTATCGCAATGCCGACAGGTCTTTACGCTGCTTCTTGCAGCGTACATTGTACGTATTTTTGATTTACGTGACATTTCTACAATGAAAGATTACATTTCAAGGTTTTAATGTTGGTTAGCCTACACATACATACATGCTTACTACTAAGATGTGCATTTTACGTATATATATGTCCGTGCATTTTCACTATGTAGGTACTAGACTATAAAGCTGATAGGTAATAGGCCTATTTAACTCTTGACTTGACACTTTGCAGTTTTATTAAGGTGGGGGGGTGTGGTGTACCCAGGTCAAAACTCAGGTCAAAATTTTGCATTTTTTTACACATGTTACTCTCCCAGGATCAGGATTTTTGATATGTTTATATTTTCAAATTTAAAATCGGAGGCGAAAATCTGAAAAAAACGGGCATTTTTTGGGCCCACCAAACTTGACTGTCTTTACTTCTGGCGTCGCTGCTCAGGCCATGGGCAAGAAAAGGATCGTAGAGGTTGAGGAGATATGACATTAGGCTGTTATCGAACCATGTAAAAATCAGCTTCGTCAGTATTAATGGAAATTTTGAGTAACGGGGCGCTTTGTAACCACAAAAAGTTTTTTAAGCCTATAATTTACAGGTGAAATTGAATTTTTGAGATCCCTAGTAAAAAATTGGCAAAGGAATTGGTTCCAGTTTATTATGCGATTCGCCTACATTAGAGCTACATTGTGCGCAAATTTTTGAATCGAATCCGAGAACCTAAAATTAGTCTTAATGCGTTAATATTCCAATTAAAATCTGGTTTGCTATTACACATAGGTTATTAAGCTTTTCCAATTTTTAAGATTAATTAACTGATTTAGTCTATAAAGCTTTTTTTAATTTCAATTAGTTTCATTTTCATTATAGGCTACAAAGTGAAACAGTTTCCTTTTTGCGCGGCCGCCTCAGCGGCCGTGGATACTAATTTCAAGTAATGCACTGAAACAAAAAATGCATGTTAATCATGCACAGTTTCAGTGCATTACTAAAGCCTGCTGCCTGCCTGCTGCTGCTACAGCTTCGTGCAGCGCACAGCGGGTGCACCAGTATGTGTGTGTGCGTGTGCGTGCGGTAGTGTATGTATATGTATGCGTATTCATTCATGGCTTGGCAGATTTGTATACACTGTTACTATCGATATTGATGAAAACATTACATGTATTAAAACGTATGTATATGTCACATCATACAGTAACAGTTAAACTCAAGTCTTCACGTGCTAGATAAAGATGCACCGAGCAGTTAATTTGACAGATCGCCGATCTGGCATTTATGACTTGGCCGAATACCGAGCAGTGAGCAGCAAATAACGAATAATTTTGTAACAAGTGCATTTCAGTGTACTGAATTCTCTTAGGTTCAGTCTTCAGATTTAGTTCCTTTTAATCTAAACAGCTCTAGCACGTATTCGTTGTTGCTCCTTCTGACCAGTGTATCATCAATGCCTATGATTGATTGATTGATTGATTTATTTAAGAGCCAAAACAAAAACAAATTACTGCCAGCATAAAATCCTTTACGGACATACTATGCTACAATGCCACCAGGTACAGAAAAAAACAAAACAAAACGAACAAACACATTAAATTATAAATATTGCGTGATAGTTTGCACTAAAAAAAATAAAATAAAATATTAGTTTCAATGGATCTTTATGTCAAGAATTTAGTCCAAAAGACAGATATTTATTTGTACGTTTTTTAAAAGCTAGGTGCACAAACTTTGCGAGTTGGTTTAAAACTACGGAATCAAAAGAAGAAAAAAGAACGACTAGTTGGTCCGTTGAGTCAGAACTGTCACAACTAGTCAGCAGTGGGGAAATGTATAGATCCCGAAGGTCAGTTAAGAAGCTGCATTCTAAAAGAAAGTGTGGTTCGGATTCCACTGTTCCCGATGTACATAACTTACAAACTCGTTCATTTCTAGGTAATCTGTGTGTAATCCTTCTGTCCCATCTACCCCTTTCAATTTCTAGGTCATGTGAGCGGAGCCGCAACTTAATTAAAGCATGCAAATGACGTTTGTTTTCAATACAGTTAAGGTAATGTTCCATTTTAAAGCTATGTTTAAATTTAACGTATAAGTCCAAACTGGGTAATTGTTGAAACTCATCTGAGAATTCAGAATAAAAAATATGTTGTAATTTAGTTCGAGCATCGTTGATAAATTTTTTGGGGTCGTCTACTTTTTGATTTATCCAGAATTCTAGACTATCCAGTTTAGTCAATATTAGCAACAAATACGATATCCACGCACAAACATTGTTATTACAGAAGGTGATGTAACATTGTGAATTCCTATGCAACTCTCGTAGAAATTCAGCTACATATATAGCTAATATACTATTTCTCTGATGAAGTGCAACCGAAGGTGTACCGGTATTACCTACTTACTTTTTCCTACCCAACCTGAAGCATATATTATTCATGGATTTATTTAATTTTAAAACACGTTCAAAACATTGAAGCGATTGAATAATTGAGATAGATCCGTAACGTCTTAGTGTGAAGCAAACTTTATCTGGCAGTTTCTTTGCAAGGTTTATGTGGTAACGTGCAAGTTCTCTCAAGAATTATAAACTAACAGCTGAGTTTCAACCGCAGGCCACTTACATAGGTAGTAAGCAAAGTTATATTATTGAATATATTTATGTTGAGTACATCTCCAGTGGTCGTTACATACAGAAAAACACCTCAACAACCACAAAACGAATAGGTAGTGTTATTTTTTGACCGGCATATTGACGTGATTATTCTTTTAATATTGCTCTGACAAGATGTGGCAGACAAACACACACCCCCCCAAATCGATGGGCCTGGGGGGAGGGCCCCAAAATTTGGGGTTAAATGCAGTTGGGGGGGAAAAATAGTGGACCTATTTTTCTGAGTAGAGCACCTTGGGGGAAGCATTTTTGCTTCAAGAACCCCTATTTCATTTTTTGGATTTTTTGAGATATGACCCCCCGCAATCTGAACCCTCAGTGAGGAACGTTTTCGCAATTTTTTTCCGAAGCCCTTGTTTTTTCCGTTCTAATCGTGTCTAAATGGTGTCAGATTATTGTTTACAATTTTTTAGAATCAAAACAAAGGCTCTTTGACCGGGTTCCTGCCAAAAAATTGGCCAAATTCGCCAGAAACGTCCAATTTTTGACCAAATTCAAACTTGGCCTTAATTTAGGCTTGGGCTTAGGCTTAGGCTTAGGGCTTAGGCTTAGTATGGGGCTTAGGCTTAGGCTTAGTATCAGGCTTAGGCTTAGGCTTAGGTTCAGGCTTAGGCTTAGGCTCAGGCTTAGGCAATAAAAAATCTAAATTTTAAGAAAAAATCCTGCCAGCTTAGCCTAGAGAATCCTGCCAACTAAGCCTAGACGATGCCTTAAAACATCATAACGCACTCAAAACTATCCAAAAACGAAGCTTATAGCCATTTTTGGCTTCGAACTTTGGCCTACGTTCACTTCCGAAAACACTGAAAATGCAATTTTCAAGGGGTCATAGCTCAGAAAATCCAAATTTGTGGATAGGGGTTCTATTACAAAAAATGCTTCCCTCAAGGTGCTCTACACCAAAAAATAGGTCCACTATTCCCCCCCCCCCCCCAACTGCACTTGATCCAAAATTTGGACAAAATCGGGTAAAAATGGCACATTTTTGCGAAAATTTGAATCAAATTGCTATAATTTTTGTTTTCTTACTGATACGATGTTTTTTGCTCAAGTGCAGGCAAGGTAGACACTAGGCACGTCTTTTTGGAAACTTTGAAACTTTTAGGAGCATTTTAGAAAATTTTATGACGACATCAAAATTGAAATTTTGCAAAATTTGTCTAATTTTTGAAACGACGTAGCTCAACGGTGCCTCATCCAAATTTAACAAACGATAGCTTAAATTGAAGACAATTATCGAGATTCCATTTTTGTCAAATTTTAGTTAGTAGCGACAAATTTTTAGTTATTTTAAATTTTATCGAAAAGTGACGTTTTAAAAAGCCTATCATATTGAGGCAATCATAATAATTGCCATTCAGGAAGTTCAGTGCCTCCATATATGTCTGTTCTAACCCTGTGCAAATTTTCATTTGGATCGGCTTTTGCAATTGACAGTAATCTTAAAAAAATGAGCACCATAGCCCATAGCCCAATTCATAGAAACCTGAAGTTTGCCTACGCCCTACACATACGTATATATTTTCCAAAAAAGAGAGCTAATTTTTCTGTACTAAAATCCGGTGAGAAAAGTTACAGAAGCCAAAAAGTAGCTAACGGAAAATTAGTTTAAAAATAGTGAATTTTGTCAATGTCGGTCAATGTATTTTGGAAATTTTTTTAGAAAGGTTTGCCTACACATACGACTTTTTTATAAAGTTGCAGCTAGCAATTTGCTATGTAAAACTGTTTTAAAAAGTATATACCAATTTTGTTTGAAAAATCTGAAAAATTTTATCGCACAATGTCGGTTATTCAGAGCGCCCCATTAAGGTGGCGCTCCTGAAATGTGGCACAGGAAAAAATATTAGTACAAAAAATGTACAAAAAAAGTACAAAAAGTTACAAAAAAAGTACAAAAAATTTTGTACTTTTTTTGTACTATTTTTGTACTTTTTTTGTAATTTGGCCTGGCAAGTTTGTACTTTTTTTGTACTTTTTTTGTACATTTTTTGTACTTTTTTTGTACATTTTTTGTACTTTTTTTGTACTGTTTAGTGCAAGTTTGTACTTTTTTTGTACTATTTTTGTACTTTTTTTGTACTTTCTATTCAAATCTTTTGTACTATTTTTGTACTTTTTTTGTACTATTTTTGTACTTTTTTTGTACTTTTATTTTTTTGTTTCAAGGCTATATTTTCCTTAAAAAATGGATAGCAAATCACTTGAATAGGCCTTCAAAAAGCAAAAAAGAGGTTAAAATTTTCAGTCATTTTTGTACTTTTTTTGTACTATTTTTGTACTTTTTTGTACTATTTTTGTACTTTATTTGTACATATTTTGTCATTTTGTTTTTACAATGTGACATAATTCTGACACCTATTAACCACAAATAGATATGCCCTGTTCTGGCATATTTGTGGGGAATAGGTATATTTTTCGGTAAAAATTTCGGCGGTGGTCTCACAGCTATGCGCCGAATAGTACATATATATAAACTTAACTGAATACCGAGTTACTGCGCAATATATAACAGGGGCGTAGCCAGGGGGGGGGGGGATGGGGGGAATCCCCCTTTGGTTTTCATGGTCAGGCCGGAAAAAATTTCCGATACGTCTCCAATTGACCAAATTTGATCCAAAAATTAAAAATTTTCTGGGGGTTTAGTGTGTCCTTGCTTAGTGTGTCCTTTTCTACAACTCGTAGGCTGCAGTATGAACTAAAAAAACCTTTTCTCCGACACACATGTGACTCACAATGTTTCTTCAAAAATCGACCCTTTTCGGCAGAAATGACTTCTGCCCAAATATGCATTTTTTCAGAATTTAAAAGCATTAAAAACAAATTTTTGGGCTTATTACTTTAGAAACGGTGGACAAACACCGCCCGCGTGTACAATTCTTGGATTTAAGTGGTACGCAGCTAAAGCCTAAATATTTCAAAAAATGCCAAATTTTGGTGAAACATCACCAAAACAGGTTTCGTAAGGGGTGTCGGGGTATGGCCCAAAATGACAAAACACGTCCTCACCCCCTCCTCCGCTTGCAACGGCCAAATCAGAGGCTCACGAAGCTAAACCGGCAGGAAAAGTTGCTCCGCCCCCCCCCCCCCCAGAATTTGCTAGCTCCCACGTATGTTTAGATGCGTTAATGACATAGCGATGAACAATGATTCATTAATGCATGGTTTGCCACCATACATGTACACGGGGTCTCGGTCTGGGGGGGGCTTGTCCCGGAATTTTCGAAATTTTAGGGGGGGGCTTGTCCCGACGTTTCGGGGGCTTGAGCGGACAAAAACGCAAAAATTTCGAATTTTTGCCTAAAAAGGGGAAATTTTCGGCAAAATTTGACTATTTTCAGCAATTTTTTTGCTTTTTGCTTATTTTTGAAGCATTTTACGGCGATCTGAGGCAATTTTGGAAAGTTCTGGCCCCTTTCTTTCAGCATCAAGGAGGGGGGCTTGTCCCGGTGGGTCAAATCTGAGGGGGGCTTTTCCCGAAATTTCACATCTGGGGGGGCTTGCGCTTGCCCCCCCCCCAGACCCCCCCCATGTACATCTGTGTATTGCCACGCAAATAACATCAAGCATATAATGACCTATTCCCGACAATAGTAGTGTACAATAATGGATAATTAATTCGCGCAAATAGGATGCAGAAAGCAACAACGTGTCGCACGGCGATTGCTATTCTGACGCAATTCTTGTCGGTTTCATTTAAAAAGCTGACTTTTCCTATTCGGTTGCAAAACTAGTCCTGTAGTACATTCAGCAAGCTTATTAGCATTTTTCCGCTATATACAGATCAGCCAACTTTCCTATCCTACCCACACTGCTGCCATTGGTGAAAGGGCACACAGGAAACCCAAGCCCCCGAAAACAGCAAGATAATTGCAAGAAAATTATAAGATCTTATTTGCAAAACTGACTTCTTGTAGCTTTCATGTGAGGATCATCCACAATTTTGACCAATAAGCCGAAGTTATCGACCATTTTTCAACAAATTATCTTATTATTTTCTTGCAAATTTCCTCCAAAGATCATCAACTTATCAGCAAATTATCTTACAAGTTTCTTACAAGTTTCATCCAAATTTCAATCAAAGATCATCAACTTATCAGCAAATTATCTTACAATTTTCATCTAAATTTCGATCAAAGATCATCAACTTATCAGCAAATTAACTTAACAATTTTCTCACGAATTTCACCCAAGTTTCCATTAAAATCATCCAAACTTTAGCCAAATTTCCTGGAATTATCTGGCAAAAATGTCGCTTGTCATCAGCGTTTGTAATAATTTTATGAACTTTTCGGCGGTTTTTGAATTGGTTTTAACAATTTCAATAAATGCAATTTTGGGGTTAAATGCAGTTGGGAGGAATAGTGGACCTATTGTTTCAAGTATATAGGGCACGGTTGAAGCATTTTTGCTTCAGGAACCCCTATTTAATTTTCTGGATTGTCTGAATGAGAATCTGAGATACGACCCTCCGAAATCTGAGCCCTCAATGAGCGATGTTTCGCTTTTTTGACACCCGTGTTTTTCGTTCTAAACGTGTCTACGTATATATATATAAGGTTTGCAATATTTTTGAAATCAAAACAAAGGCACCTTGATCGGTTCCTTCAGAATAACTGGGCAGAATCGTCTAATTTTTGACCAAAACCAAACTTGAAACTTGGCCTTAACGCCCTTTGCCCCTAATGTTCAGTTTTACGATTTAGCCTAGCAACGATCGATTCGGCCTGGAGGCGATGGTTCGGACTGGCGGCGAACGACCAGTTTTACATGTTATTCCCGCAAAAGGGCGAACGTAGAACATTTATATATATACTCACTCACGTCTCACACTGATTAGTATTAGAAAGCAGTCGTATTATTTCCTTATAATTATTTAGAAAATTGTTGAATTTTATTAGGAAATGCATCGAAAAAATGATAAAAAGTAAATAAAAATCAGACTGAAAATAATAAAATATTAGTAGGATAAAAGTAAGAAAATTGTAGGAAAATAATGGGATAAATGTAAGAAAAGTGTAAGAAATCAAGTAGATAAGAGTTAAAATTTCGTAGGAAAAAAATAGGATAATTCGAAGAAATTTGTAAGAAAAGATTGTGATAATTGCTCGAAAAATTTAAGAAAAAAAATGGGTTAATGATACGATCGTTGGACTGAAAATTAGTTATTTTGCGGAAATTTATAAGAAAATTGTAGGATATTTTTACGAAAATTATACGGTAATTGAGGTAGTTTTGTAGGATAATTTGCAGATGTTTTGCAGATATTTTATAGATAATTATGTGTTCATTTGCTGATATGTCGCTCATATTTTAAAGATAAATTTTCCAAGGTTTGGGTTTCCTGTGGCATTTTTATAATAATATAACATACTCGCACACGCACGCTCACTCAAAACACAATTAGAAAAATGATAATGTGCAAAAAAAGTACAAAAACTGTTGATTAAAATAAGGCAAAAACTCATTATAAATTGGAGCATTATTCATCAACAAGTATCGGAAACATATTAAAATGTATCAAACAAAGCATTTTTAAAAATAGTACAAAAAAAGTACAAAAATAGTACAAAAATAGTACAAAAAAAGTACAAAAAAAGTACAAAAATAGTACAAAAAAAAAGTACAAAAGGAGCCAAAATTGCAAAAAACAATAAGTTAGTCTTATCAAACAACAGAAGTATCAGAGCGAAAAAAAGTACACAACGGTGATCCAAAATGGCTGCAAAATATATTATAGTAGCGAAACTTCAAAAAAACTAATTTTCAAAAAGTACATAAAAAGTACATAAAAAGTACAAAAATAGTACAAAAAAAGTACAAAAAATGTACAAACCCACTTTTGTACTTTTTTTGTACTTTTTTTGTACTCACTTTTTTCCTGTGTGGGTTTTGGCCATTATTTTGAAAATGCGCAAAAATAACCATACATATATCGTAAGAACATACGAACATACGAATATACATGTATATCGTAAGAACAAAAGTTGTTCAGGATTGAATTTCCTTTAATTTGATGTGCATATCACATAAAAATATTTTTTTAACATTTTTGAGCTTTTTTCCGCAAGAAAAATAGATTTTCACGGAAATAGGTAGTTTTAATAAGCCAGCGTATTTACACGTAAGTGATGATTTTGGAAGATTGAAAAATACTAGTAGCTGTGTTTTACTAGAACATACTTAAAAATTTTCGGCGTTTTATTGAGTGTGGACCAATTTTTTTGTAAAATAAGACAATATTTTCCGCATGATGCTGAAAAGAAGTACGTGTGAATACAAACGCAAATTTTCGGCTTGCGCTTTTACAAAATTGGCTCAACGAAAAAAGTTAAAATTTGGCACATAAATGCACCTCGTTGTTTTCGAGCGGTCGCAAAATTAGATTTTGAGCAAATCGATAGTATATGACAAATTTAGTTAAATTTATGTTTTTCGAAAATCGTGATTTTAGTGCTTTTCGATATAATCAATAATATTCATCGAAAATGACTTTTTGCGACCGCTCGACCACGTTGAGGTGAGCAAAATGAGCTATTGATTGTGCAGCAACTACTTATTTGCGAAGAGAAATCGGAAGCCGAAATTCCACTCACGTTTGGTCTACAGTGAAAGTTAATTTGTATCAATCAACTTCATTTTTTGTATTTAAGCATACTTTCACACCAGCTTGACATTGTGTATCTAAAATTGGCCCCAAACTGCCGTTTTTTGAAAAGTCACATTTCAGGAGCGCCACCTTAAGAAAAAACTGGGTTTAGACTCAAATCTGAAATAAAATTAAGTCGATTTTGTTTGCTTCTTTACTATGTAGATGACTATTCAATATTTGATTAAGTAATAGTAGATCGAAATACTCGGCTCAGCAAACATGACTGTTATGAAACTAGTGTCCCAGTGGATGACAAAAGTACACGTGGTGCCCCGCCCAGGCTACGGCGGGGTCAAGCATAAGGTTGAAGCTCTGTTTCATATCTTGATCCGAAACTAGACTACTGACAAAATAAAACTACGTGCATGCCGCGCTTAATTTTACCGATACGGTAAAATAATACTGACTGTCGTCACTTGAAAAAAATATACGCTCGTCCACGAAAGTGCTTGTTTCAACTAAAACCTTGAAACTAGATATTTATACTGGACGTGGACATCTCTTAAAATGATACCAGTTTTAAAAAACAGCCAATTACAGACGTGGTTTAAGAGTCCATAGATTCATTTATTCCCATTTATTCGGTATCGCATTTGTAATGTTTGCACATTGCACATGTTTGAAAACGTTCACATTTTGATATGTGCTTTTAATAATTGGAAAACTAGCAAACTGTTAATTAGTACACACGCTGAGGTACACGATGAGGCAGCTAAACTTGATAAAAGTATACAGTTTGTGCTCACTGTTCAACTATATGTTCAACTATATGTTAAACAATGATATGTAGCATAGAAAATAATATAGCAAGGCGACAGGTTAAAACTTTGCGAAAGTGATAAAAGTGGCAGAAAACTTTTGCATAAAATTGCTGCTTGTTGTTTTAGTTTTTTTCTACATATTACGCGTGTTTTGCCAAGCATAAAGTATATTGGGTAAATTTAGCTTGAAAGAACGATTTAAAAGCACGGAAAAGGTAGTTATAAAATCACAGTAGTAGTTAAATACGCGTGAGTTCAACACTGGAATCGGCTGAGCCACCACTATAATTCTGTGAGTTCCAGTTTTATTGTCACATGGTTACTGTTGTCACACCAAGAGCAGTTGCTAGAGGTTCCTGGGTAGCAATCCACATCAGGCACCCTTGTTCTGGCATATTTTTAGTGGGGGGGGCTGGGGGGGGCGCCCCCCCCATTTTGGTCGCGCCCCCCCCCCCATTTCAGATGGGGTGCCCCCCATAGCCCGCATTTTTTTCTGAAAGGACGTTTTAGCGACTTTTTAGCAACCTCCAACACGTAGCAAGCAACATTTTAGCAAAGAAACGTCCAATTTTTGACCTATAGCCTAATATAATATATATAATATAATTAATTATATTAATTATATTATTATATATTATTATTATTATTATTATTATTATTATTACAAGACTAGTGCGTCTAGTTTAGACTAGTTAGACTAGATCTACAACGTGAGGTCAAGCAGTGTTTGACAATAAAATCTTTTTCAAAAAATTTTAAATTTTACTTCAAAATTGAATTTGACAATTTCACTTCAAATTTGACAAGCGCGTCTAGTTTAGACTAGTTCGACCAAATCTAGTACCTGACGTAAGTTATATAATGTATGACAATGAAAATTGTTTAAAAAATTTTTCAAATTTAGTTAAAAGTTGAATTACAATGCGATTTGATCGCATATGAGGTGATTATAGGTAGTCACTAAAGGGAAAAATTCCAGGAGCCATAACGTTTGTTAGGGTTACGGTATCGACGTGAATTTTGTTTTATATGCTTGCGCTTGTCAAGAGCTATCGATTAATATGTCGCATGATGACGTAAACGGCGAGCAATGGTCAGTATAAAAATAATAGTCATACGTGACTGGCCGTTGCGTCCGTGAACGTCATGTGAGGTATCATCCGAAAGACCCTTCAATTCTGAGTTGAATGCTGTCAATTTTGTGTTTCTACGTCAAGGTTGACGCGAGTTATAACGATTTCAATTTTTCGAACTTTGTTCAATACGTTTATGGTGTGAGTAGTCGCGGAGGAATTTTTTCGAACAAAATTGGTTTCTAAAAAGAACTTTTGACCATAACTTATTTCCGGTACCACGTAAAAGGTTCTAGTTTTCAAAGTTAGACAGGGCAGAAGACGGGCTTTCATTTGATACGAAAAAAGCTATACGTTAACGCTGACTTATATACCGAAAATCGTCTTTGACCAAATAATGATGTTTTTCAGCCACCACGGTTTTGGGAATAACTTTTTTTAGGGTCCACCAAAAATTTTATAGTTTCCGCAGTTCTATAGTTCAGAAAAGGCGCTTTCAATTGACACTAACCAAACTATAGATTCTGGCTGACATGTTCACAATAGCGTCAAAATACATTTGAAATATTAATAATACTGGACCACTGCCACTGTTTTGGCCATAATTTTTTTCAAGTACCGCGTAAAAGGATTTAGTTTTCGCTGTTGGATACCTAAGAGTTAGAGCTTTTATTTGATACCAAAAAAGCTATAGGTCACCGCTGACTTATATGCCGAAAAACGTCAAAATATTTGGACTAAATATTGCGTCATTTTGACGTACTTTAGGCTATAACTTTATTCAGGTACCGCGTAAAAAGTTCTAGTTTTCACTGTTAGTTAGGGTAGAAAAAGAGCTTTCAGGTGATACCAAAAACATTACGGTTATGTTTGTCTTACTTGTAGAAAAACGTCAAAATAGATTTTTATCGTGTTTAGCTGCATAAACGCAAAATGTTTGACGTTTTGGCGCCATAACGTCCGGATAAAAGGTCTTACAGATTTGAAAAGTTCAAGTCTAGTACAGAATTTGCTCCTCTACAGTTTGGCGTTTTCAGTATGTTTATATGACTAGTAGAAGTTGAATTATTCTCATTATCATAATTATTAGGATAGTTCATATTGTAACAAGTTGAGTTATTATCATTATCATTTTTTTCGTACAAATTCAGATAGTATAGGTTAGGTAATTAGAGCTTTCAAATGATGGGTCACATGACCCTGTCACGTGAGCGTACCCTGAGATATTTATTTCGGGGTAATCCGAAGTGCCAGGTGGTCATGTGACCCTTCTTTCGAAAGCCCTGTACGCCAGCAATCCAATGATACTATTCTTGTGTCCGTCCGAGTTCCTAAAGGCCAGTTATGGCGCCTTTAAGGATGTGAAAAAAAAACACTTCGTAATGTAGTAATTACGATTTAATTATGATAACAGTGTTCTATGGGGTGAATTCCTTTAAAGTCCCCTAACTTTTGTCATGCGGGTCGTACCGACTTGGGAGTTTCATTATTCGATTGGTGAGATAAAGCGCTTTCGATTGATGGGTCACATGACCCCCTTACTAAAAGCTGACGGTAGTCATGACCTTGGCGCCCGGACAAAAACCGCTGTAATCAGCCCCAGACACTTTTTATCAAAAAATTATGCCTTGTGCCACGCTTCCCACAGGTTGTACTACATTTTTGAGAAGTATTGAGAAGTATGATGAAGGATCTGTCATTATCATTATTTTTAGTATAGTTCATACAAGTTTAGTGCGTCTAGTTTAGACTAGTTTTACAACTAAAAGTCCAGCGCATCTGAATATGTTAAAATTTGTTGAATTCAAAAAATGGTTCAAATTGAAATGTAAAAATGGTTCAAATTTAAATGTAAAGAGATTTGATCCAACATGGGCTGATTTTGAATAGTCACAAAGGTTGGATTTTAAAAGGCCCATAGTAGACAATAGGAATGACGGACAACCATGAAATTGACATCAATCGCTTAGATTTAAGGAGCGCTTTAAAATGAGGGGTCACATGACCCTGTCACGTGAGCGTACCCTGACATATTTATTTCGGGGTAATCTGAAGTGCCAGGTGGTCATGTGACCCCTCTTTCGAAAGCCCTGCACGCCAGCAATCCAATGATACCATTCTTGTGTCCGTCCGAGTTCCTAAAGGCCAGTTATGGCGCCTTTAAGGATGTGAGAAAAAGAACACTTTTCCTAGTGTAGTAATTACGATTTAATTATGATAACAGTGTTCTATGGGGTGAATTCCTTTAAAGTCCCATAACGTTTGTTATGCGGGTCGTAGCGACTTGGGAGTTTCATTATTCGATTGGTGAGATAAAGCGCTTTCGATTGATGGGTCACATGACCCCCTTACTAAAAGTAGACGTTAGTCTTGACCTTGGCGCCCGGACAAAAACCGCTGTAATCAGCCCCAGACACTTTTTATCAAAAAATTATGCCTCGTGCCACGCTTACAACAGGTTGTACTACATTTTTGAGAAGTATTGAGAAGTATGATGAAGAATCTGTCATTATCATTATTTTTAGTATAGTTCATATTATGTAATTATGTAAATATTATGTAATTATGTAACAAGTCTAGTGCGTCGGGTATGTTAGGAATCTATGTACGTGAAGCAAATACGCGAATCACAAAAAGGACAAAAAAATTTGAGAAAATTTCTGATGAAGAAATGCCTTAGATCTATACGCAAGTATGTGATCGAAATGCAATACTTTCATTATTCTAAAAAACCCCACTTTAAAAATTTTAAAAAAACGACCCCCGGCTGGACTCGAACCAGCGACCAGAGGGGTGAGACTCCTCGATGCTAACCACTACACCACGGGGATTACGACAATGGTAAGTTAAAATCAGTTTAAGTTATTTTGTGTGTTTTATTTAACACTATGGACTGGTTCCAAAAATTAATTTTATTTCCATAATTAGAATTAAGCTTAGGAGTTAACCGAAAAATGCTAAACGGGTTATGAGCTTTCGTTTGGTATATTTGAAACTGGGTTTGGTCCATTAAAAACTGGATTATTATATTTATCATTATGCTTAGGATAGTTTATATCCTATTAATTATTATTATTATTACAAGACTAGTGCGTCTAGTTTAGACTAGTTTGACAACATACTTAAGTCTCAGGACACTTGGGTGTTAATATTACTGATTTTTAAAAAAAATCAGTTAAAATTTACATGTAAAGAGATTTGATCTAACATGGGCTGACTATAGTTAGTCACCAAGGGTCAATTTTAAAAGACGTCTAGCGGACGATATGAATGACGTACCAACATGACACTTACATAAATAGTCTTGATTTAAGGAGCGCTTTCAAATGAGGGGTCACATGACCTTGTCACGTGAGCATACCCTGAGATTTATATTTCGGGGTAACCTGAAGCGTTATGTAGTCATGTGACGCCTCATTTAAAAGCCCTGCTTGCCAGCAGTCCAATGATGCTATTCGTTTGTCTGTCCGGCGTTTTAAAGGCTAGTTATGGCGCCTTTAAAGACATAAGGAAAAAGAACACATATCGTAATTTAGTAATTACGATTTAATTATGATAAAAGTGTTCTATGGTGTGAAAACCTTAAAACCCCCATAACTTATGTTATGGGGGTCGCAGCCACTTGGGAATTTCACCATTGGAATGGGGAGACAAAGCGCTTTCGATTGATGGGTCACATGACCCCTTTACTGCAAGTTGACGTAGTAATGACCTTGGTGCCCGGACAAAAACCGCTATAATTTGGTATATGCTGTTTTATCAGCCATATGAATGGTGAAAATATCATACGGCAGGGGTTTCTGAGATTACTGCGAAGACGAAACCTGCTTATTATCATTATCATTATTATTAGGTTAATATACAAGACTAGTGCGTCTAGTTTAGACTAGTTTGACAACATACTTAAGTTTCAGGACACTTAAGTGTTAATATTACTGATTTTTAAAAAAAATCAGTTAAAATTTACATGTAAAGAGATTTGATCTAACATGGGCTGATTATAGTTAGTCACGAAGGGTCAATTTTAAAAGACGTCTAGCGGACGATAGGAATGACGTACAAACATGACACTGACATCAATCGTCTTGATTTAAAGAGCGCTTTCAAATGAGGGGTCACATGACCTTTTCACGTGAGCATACCCTGAGATTTATATTTCGGGGTAACCTGAAGCGCTATGTAGTCATGTGACCCCTCATTTGAAAGCCCTGCTTGCCAGCAGTCCAATGATGCTGTTCGTTTGTCTGTCCGGCGTTTTCAAGGCCAGTTATGGCGCCTTTAAAGACATGAGGAAAAAGAACACATATCGTAATTTAGTAATTACGATTTAATTATGATAAAAGTGTTCTATGGTGTGAAAATCTTAAAACCCCCATAACTTTTGTTATGGGGGTCGCAGCCACTTGTGAATTTCACCATTGGAATGGGGAGAAAAAGCGCTTTCGATTGATGGGTCACATGACCCCTTTACTGCAAGTTGACGTAGTAATGACCTTGGCGCCCGGACAAAAACCGCTATAATTTGGTATATGCTGTTTTATCAGCCATATGAATGGTGAAAATATCATATGCCAGGGGTTTCTGAGATCACTGCGAAGACGAAACCTTCTTATTATCATTATCATTATTATTAGGTTAATATAATATATTGTAAATATATTGTAACAAGACTAGTGCGTCTAGTTTAGACTAGTTCGACCAAATCTAGAAGCTGACGTGCGTTATTGTATGACAATAAAAAATTTTGAAATTTTTTTCAAATTTTGTTCAAAATTAAATTTCAATGTGATTTGATCGCATATGAGGTGATTATAGGTAGTCACTAAAGGGAAAAATTCCAGGAGCCATAACGTTTGTTAGGGTTACGGTATCGGCGTGAAATTTGTTTTATATGCTTGCGCTTGTCAAGAGCTATCAAATGATATGTCACATGATGACGTAAACGGTGACCAATGGTCAGTATAAAAATAATAGTCATACGTGACTGGCCGTTACGTCCGTAAACGTGATGTAAGATATCATCCGAAAGCCCTTTCGATTCTGAGTTGAATGCTGTCAATTTTATATTTCTACGTCAACGTTGACGCGAGTTATAACGATTTCAATTTTTCGAACTTTTGTTCAATACGTTTATGGTGTGAGTAGTCGCGGAGGAATTTTTTCGAACAAAATTGGTTTCTAAAAAGAACTTTTGACCATAACTTATTTCCGGTACCACGTAAAAGGTTCTAGTTTTCAAAGTTAGACAGGGCAGAAGACGGGCTTTCATTTGATACCAAAAAAGCTATACGTTAACGCTGACTTATATACCGAAAAACGTCTTTGACCACATAATGATGTTTTTCAGCCACCACGGTTTTTCTAATAACTTTTTTTAGGCTCCACCAAAAGTTTTCTAGTTTCCGCAGTTCGATAGCTTAGAAAAGGCGCTTTCAATTGACACTAACCGAACTATAGATTCTGGCTGACATGTTCCCAATAGCGTCAAAATAAATTTGAAATATTAATAATACTGGACCACCGCCATGGTTTTGGCCATAATTTTTTTCAAGTACCGCGTAAAAAGATTTAGTTTTCGGTGTTGGATACCTTAGAGCTAGAGCTTTCATTTGATACCAAAAAAGCTATAGGTCACCGCTGACTTATATGCCGAAAAACGTCAAAATATTTTGACTAAATATTGCGTCATTTTGACGTACTTTAGGCTATAACTATTTTCTGGTACCGCGTAAAACGTTCTAGTTTTCACTGTTAGTTAGGGTAGAAAAAGAGCTTTCAGATGATACCAAAAACATTAGGGTTATATTTGTCTTACTTGCCGAAAACCGTCAAAATATATCGCCTTCATGTTTTGTTGTCCAAACGTCAAATGTTTGGCAATTTGGCGTCATAACTTAAGGATAGTAGGTGTTACAACCTTGAAAGTTACAGATCCAGTCCAGAATTGAATTCTCTACAATTTGGCGTTTTCAGTATGTTTATATGACTTGTAGAAGTTGAATTATTCTCATTATCATAATTATTAGGATAGTTCATATTGTAACAAGTCTAGTGCGTATGAATCAGACAAACTCGACCAAAAGTTTAGGGTGGTAGCAACTTTTACTCGACCTGCAGTTTTAGAATTAAAGATTTAGTTACTGAAAATAAAATTTTGACAAGAAATATTTCAAAACTGAAACTGATTTGTCGATCATAGACTAGTTATATGTATACGCTACTACATGCATACAGTCCAAAGTCCGACGTTAATAGTCTTTTTTGGTCCCTCCCGTAAAAGTCTACCTTGTTATTGACAAAAAGTTTTGATAAGGGGTTTAAGCATACATGTACATGCATGACCCCCGCCCCCCCCAAAAAAAAAATCGAGGACCCTGGGGAAGGGTCCCCAAAATTTGGGCAAGATTTAGAAAAAATAGCACTTTTTGGCGAAATTTTTAGAAAATTTTGCTAAATTTGGGGTATATATTTTTGGTCAATCCGGGGGGGAGGGTCCCCAAAATTTGGCCGGAGAAGCCCCCCAAAAATTTTGACCCCGTTATATGGGTTTAATTCTTGCAAGGTGTTGATATCGCCGGTCTTAAACCGCTAATTGGCTCGGTTGCATCGCACCAAGTGTACATAATAGGAAGAGTATGACACTCTTCCTATTATTCCTACGGGCGTCCAATGCGCAGCGCGAAATAGCCCGTTTATGTACGGTTTTGAGGGGGGGGTACCCCCCTCAACTGAAGACCCCGTACTCAACTGAGGGGGGTGCCCCCTACTCAGTTCGATACCCCGTGCTCACCCCCTCAACTCAGTACCCCGTCTTCAGTTGAGGGGGGGTACCCCCCTCAGTTCAGCACATCAACGGAAGTCTTTCCTTCCGAAAGTCGAAAATGTCATACTCTTCCTATTATTAGTCTTGATCGCACGTATGAATCACAATGTATTTTTGCATTCGCACACTCCGACTGGCTGGCTATAAGTAGATACGTCAGGTAGCAAAGTGACATATCACACAAAAAAATACTGAAGTGCCGTTTTTGTGCCGTTTAAGATGGCGCCCAGGTATGTTATCTTAACCATTTTAATCCGATTCTCATTCATAAGCCTTGGATAAATTATTTTCTTTAGAGTTCGGTTCAAGCTTGTCCTTAGGAACATGGACAGGGTGAAGAACAGTGTTTTGCCAGCTAATGTATATACGCCTTAGGCAGAATAGTTTTGTCTAATTTTTTGCATTCGAACTAGAATTGGCTGGTTTGTGTAGTTTTTTTGATACTGCTAAGGACAAACAGATAAAGACAAGGATAAGGACGAGTATGAACCGAGCTTAACCCTGTAAAATAGTTGTCATTTGTTTGCATAAGGTAATCATAAGTGAATGAGTGGGGTGTAATGTGACATTTTACTAGACAAAAGATTATTCGATAGGCTTGACGATTAAGAGACAAAAACTTCATAAATTCTTGAAAATGTAAGAGGCAGATTATGTAAAAGGCAAATTGAGACTTCCTTGCTGGTTTGGTTGAAATGGCGGCCACGTGTACCAACAGGATGTCCGCATATACCGGGTGACATTTTTATGGCAGCATGTTCGATGTTGGCAGAAATTACTTTTGTTGATTCCGCAATAATACGTGATCAGTCGAATAATTTTCCATAGCAAATGTATATTCTGCCCCACTTTTCAAATTATATGTAAGAAAAGTGGAAAAAAAATTTAAGCCGATTTTTGAAATTGCTGACAATACTGATGAAGTTTTTCAACAGCTGCTCTCTTGCAAATGTTCTGTAGTGTTTGTTTACTGCAAAATGTAACCATATTACTAGTGTTACTGTCACACGATTACTGAGGTTCAAATCCGATGCTGTTAAAATCCTTTTAAACCCTTATAATTTTCGAAGGGTCAATCACACGAAAAAGTTCCAAATGGAAGACTGATAGTTGCAATAATTGCCTATAATACGACGCAAAAATAATTTTTCTACGTAGAGCACACGTTCAGTTATTATCAATATCCTTTTTTTAAAACAAATTCAGATAGTATAGGTTAGGTAACAATTCTAGTGCGTCTAGTTTAGACCGGTTTGACAACATACTTAAGTTTCAGGACATTTGAATGTTTACACCTTTTGATTTATAAAAAAATTCAGTTAAAATTTACGTGTAAAGAGATTTGATCTAACATGGGCTGATTATAGTTAGTCACGAAGGGTCAAATTTAAAAGACCTAAAACGGGCGATAGGAATGACGTAAAAACATGACACTGACATCAATCGTGTTGATTTAAGGAGCGCTTTAAAATGAGGGGGTCAAATGATCTAGTCACGTGAGCGTACCCTGAGATTTAAATTTCGGTTTAACCTGAAGCGCTACGTAGTCATGTGACCCCTCTTTTGAAAGCCCTTCACGCCAGCAGTTCAATGGTGCAGTTTGTTTGTCTGTCCGGGTTTTTAAAGGCCAGTTATGGCGCCGTAAAGGACATGAGGAAAAAGAACTCATTTCGTAATTTAGTAATTACGATTTAATTATGACAAAAGTGTTCTATGGTGCGAAAACCTTAAAATCCTCATCCTAAGTAAAGGCTTAAGTGGCCATAACTTTTGATAGCGTAGAGATACAACTATAATAATATTAGCATCATTTGTAAGCAAATTCAGAGAGCTCTCAATTGATGGGTAATATGGCCTGTAACTTAACGTTAAGCTTGCGTCATAATTTAGAATTGGAAATTTAAACGTAAATGTATACGTCAAGTAAGATATCATTCAAAAGCGCCTACTGTTGTGAGTTGAAAGGCGTCAATTTTATGTTTTTACGTTAACGTTGAGGCTAGTTATGACGCTCTGAATATTTGAGAATTAAATGACACTATAGTGTCACCTCACATTCATCGTAGTAGATGTTCGAGCCCGAAAATGTCAGTATAAATAGCCCAACACTAACGATAAAATTAATGGAACACAACCCCACGTCATTCTTTCACTAGTAGGCGAGTTAGTCCGTGATTGGCTGCTCTTGGTGTCACATGTAGTGACTACCGTGTTTTGATTGGCCGACTTGCTTAGGGACAGGGACAAGTGGAAGATTGCTTAACATTACTTAGGGACACAGGGACAGTTCTTATGTCTGCTTAAGGACAGTCCCTAAGCTGCTAAGGGACAAGTATAAATCAAAAGCAGCAGCAGGGACAGGGAAAAGGAAAAGGAAATCAGAAAAATATGAATCAAACCCGCATATGGACAGGGACATTTCTTGGGGGGCAAGAACAGTCCTTAAGAACGAGTATGAAAAGGGCTTAACGCTGCAAAAATTAACGCGTTAAGACCAATTCGCACAAGGCATTTTGATGTAGCGGCCATACATGTACACGGGGTTTCGGTCTGGGGGGGTCGTCCCGGATTTTTCGAAAATTCAGGGGGGCTTGTCCCGACTTTTCGGGGACTTGAACTTAACAAAGCGCAAAAATTTCCAGTTTTGGCCTAAAAATGTGAATTTTTTGCAAAGTTTGGCTATTTTTAGCAATTTTTTTAGTTTTTTGGCATTTTTTTAAGCATTTTACAGCGATCTGGGCCAATTTCTGAGTTTTCGGGCACATGTTTTCAGCACCAAGCCAGGTGCTTGTCCCGATGGGTCATATGTGAGGGGGCTTGTACCGGAATGTTGAATCGGGGGGGGGGGCTTGCCCCCCCCCCTAGACCCCCATGTACATCTGTGGTTGCGGCTATGCTTGAGAATGTTGTGTTGTACCCGTTTCAGTCAAGTGTTAGTTTAGAATGAGGGCTAAAATTTTGCCGTTTACGTAATTTATCTGTTTTAGTCCACTTTTCATTAGTAATATATTGTTAAATGTATTCCTTTTTAACCCCGTAAAAATTCTGTTTTATCAGTATATAGTATAGTAATTATAAGCTTGAAATACGAGGTGTAATTGACGTTTTATTACACAGAAGATAATTATATAGTTTTAATCGTTGCGACATAAATTTGCTTTTTGAGTAAAAAGTAACAAAGTTTCTGGCTTACAAGGTCATTAGTATCAACAGCGTGTCCTCCTGAATTTCCAAATTGCCCAAATTTGAACTGCATTTACCGGCAAGAACTTGATTGATATCTATGGCAGTTTGTTCGTCATGTGGGGAAATACTTTCGTTGACTCTTTAATGTGTTTATCAGCCAGAACATCTCACGTAGTTGATGTAAATTCCTGGTCTTCTGTCCGAGGGTTTTAAATCGTAGTTCAGCAAAAACGAAAAAACCAAAAATTGAAGCCGTCTTTTGAAAATATGTGTACTGACAATATTGATGTTTTCCAAATGACTGTTTTCTTGCAGAAGATTTCACCACAAAAGTAATCATTGAGAGTCAAAGATGTTATGTGTATATGGTGACAAATAGTTCAAATATATGCCACCATATTCGTTACTGTGGGAGTTCTAGCTCAAGAAAGTATGTAGGAAAATTTTTTTTTTTAAAACCGGTTTTGTGGCTAAACGGTTTATTTTACCGACTAATTGTGAATAGAAAACTGTTAGGTGGTATCTTCCGCTATCTATTAAAGAAAAAACGGAATCTCTCCTATGAGCCGTTCCCGAGTTATTATCATTTCTCTTTTTTGCCGAAAAATTTATATAGTATAGTAAGGTAATAACAAGTCTAGTGCGTATGAATCAGACAAACTCGACCAAAAGTTTAGGGTGGTAGCAACTTTTACTCGACCTGCAGTTTTAGAATTAAAGATTTAGTTACTGAAAATAAAATTTTGACAAGAAATATTTCAAAACTGAAACTGATTTGTCGATCATAGACTAGTTATATGTATACGCTACTACATGCATACAGTCCAAAGTCCGACGTTAATAGTCTTTTTTGGTCCCTCCCGTAAAAGTCTACCTTGTTATTGACAAAAAGTTTTGATAAGGGGTTTAAGCATACATGTACATGCATGACCCCCGCCCCCCCCCAAAAAAAAAATCGAGGACCCTGGGGAAGGGTCCCCAAAATTTGGGCAAGATTTAGAAAAAATAGCACTTTTTGGCGAAATTTTTAGAAAATTTTGCTAAATTTGGGGTATATATTTTTGGTCAATCCGGGGGGGAGGGTCCCCAAAATTTGGCCGGAGAAGCCCCCCAAAAATTTTGACCCCGTTATATGGGTTTAATTCTTGCAAGGTGTTGATATCGCCGGTCTTAAACCGCTAATTGGCTCGGTTGCATCGCACCAAGTGTACATAATAGGAAGAGTATGACACTCTTCCTATTATTCCTACGGGCGTCCAATGCGCAGCGCGAAATAGCCCGTTTATGTACGGTTTTGAGGGGGGGGTACCCCCCTCAACTGAAGACCCCGTACTCAACTGAGGGGGGTGCCCCCTACTCAGTTCGATACCCCGTGCTCACCCCCTCAACTCAGTACCCCGTCTTCAGTTGAGGGGGGGTACCCCCCCTCAGTTCAGCACATCAACGGAAGTCTTTCCTTCCGAAAGTCGAAAATGTCATACTCTTCCTATTATTAGTCTTGATCGCACGTATGAATCACAATGTATTTTTGCATTCGCACACTCCGACTGGCTGGCTATAAGTAGATACGTCAGGTAGCAAAGTGACATATCACACAAAAAAATACTGAAGTGCCGTTTTTGTGCCGTTTAAGATGGCGCCCAGGTATGTTATCTTAACCATTTTAATCCGATTCTCATTCATAAGCCTTGGATAAATTATTTTCTTTAGAGTTCGGTTCAAGCTTGTCCTTAGGAACATGGACAGGGTGAAGAACAGTGTTTTGCCAGCTAATGTATATACGCCTTAGGCAGAATAGTTTTGTCTAATTTTTTGCATTCGAACTAGAATTGGCTGGTTTGTGTAGTTTTTTTGATACTGCTAAGGACAAACAGATAAAGACAAGGATAAGGACGAGTATGAACCGAGCTTAACCCTGTAAAATAGTTGTCATTTGTTTGCATAAGGTAATCATAAGTGAATGAGTGGGGTGTAATGTGACATTTTACTAGACAAAAGATTATTCGATAGGCTTGACGATTAAGAGACAAAAACTTCATAAATTCTTGAAAATGTAAGAGGCAGATTATGTAAAAGGCAAATTGAGACTTCCTTGCTGGTTTGGTTGAAATGGCGGCCACGTGTACCAACAGGATGTCCGCATATACCGGGTGACATTTTTATGGCAGCATGTTCGATGTTGGCAGAAATTACTTTTGTTGATTCCGCAATAATACGTGATCAGTCGAATAATTTTCCATAGCAAATGTATATTCTGCCCCACTTTTCAAATTATATGTAAGAAAAGTGGAAAAAAAATTTAAGCCGATTTTTGAAATTGCTGACAATACTGATGAAGTTTTTCAACAGCTGCTCTCTTGCAAATGTTCTGTAGTGTTTGTTTACTGCAAAATGTAACCATATTACTAGTGTTACTGTCACACGATTACTGAGGTTCAAATCCGATGCTGTTAAAATCCTTTTAAACCCTTATAATTTTCGAAGGGTCAATCACACGAAAAAGTTCCAAATGGAAGACTGATAGTTGCAATAATTGCCTATAATACGACGCAAAAATAATTTTTCTACGTAGAGCACACGTTCAGTTATTATCAATATCCTTTTTTTAAAACAAATTCAGATAGTATAGGTTAGGTAACAATTCTAGTGCGTCTAGTTTAGACCGGTTTGACAACATACTTAAGTTTCAGGACATTTGAATGTTTACACCTTTTGATTTATAAAAAAATTCAGTTAAAATTTACGTGTAAAGAGATTTGATCTAACATGGGCTGATTATAGTTAGTCACGAAGGGTCAAATTTAAAAGACCTAAAACGGGCGATAGGAATGACGTAAAAACATGACACTGACATCAATCGTGTTGATTTAAGGAGCGCTTTAAAATGAGGGGGTCAAATGATCTAGTCACGTGAGCGTACCCTGAGATTTAAATTTCGGTTTAACCTGAAGCGCTACGTAGTCATGTGACCCCTCTTTTGAAAGCCCTTCACGCCAGCAGTTCAATGGTGCAGTTTGTTTGTCTGTCCGGGTTTTTAAAGGCCAGTTATGGCGCCGTAAAGGACATGAGGAAAAAGAACTCATTTCGTAATTTAGTAATTACGATTTAATTATGACAAAAGTGTTCTATGGTGCGAAAACCTTAAAATCCTCATCCTAAGTAAAGGCTTAAGTGGCCATAACTTTTGATAGCGTAGAGATACAACTATAATAATATTAGCATCATTTGTAAGCAAATTCAGAGAGCTCTCAATTGATGGGTAATATGGCCTGTAACTTAACGTTAAGCTTGCGTCATAATTTAGAATTGGAAATTTAAACGTAAATGTATACGTCAAGTAAGATATCATTCAAAAGCGCCTGTTGTGAGTTGAAAGGCGTCAATTTTATGTTTTTACGTTAACGTTGAGGCTAGTTATGACGCTCTGAATATTTGAGAATTAAATGACACTATAGTGTCACCTCACATTCATCGTAGTAGATGTTCGAGCCCGAAAATGTCAGTATAAATAGCCCAACACTAACGATAAAATTAATGGAACACAACCCCACGTCATTCTTTCACTAGTAGGCGAGTTAGTCCGTGATTGGCTGCTCTTGGTGTCACATGTAGTGACTACCGTGTTTTGATTGGCCGACTTGCTTAGGGACAGGGACAAGTGGAAGATTGCTTAACATTACTTAGGGACACAGGGACAGTTCTTATGTCTGCTTAAGGACAGTCCCTAAGCTGCTAAGGGACAAGTATAAATCAAAAGCAGCAGCAGGGACAGGGAAAAGGAAAAGGAAATCAGAAAAATATGAATCAAACCCGCATATGGACAGGGACATTTCTTGGGGGGCAAGAACAGTCCTTAAGAACGAGTATGAAAAGGGCTTAACGCTGCAAAAATTAACGCGTTAAGACCAATTCGCACAAGGCATTTTGATGTAGCGGCCATACATGTACACGGGGTCTCGGTCTGGGGGGGTCGTCCCGGATTTTTCGAAAATTCAGGGGGGCTTGTCCCGACTTTTCGGGGACTTGAACTTAACAAAGCGCAAAAATTTCCAGTTTTGGCCTAAAAATGTGAATTTTTTGCAAAGTTTGGCTATTTTTAGCAATTTTTTTAGTTTTTTGGCATTTTTTTAAGCATTTTACAGCGATCTGGGCCAATTTCTGAGTTTTCGGGCACATGTTTTCAGCACCAAGCCAGGTGCTTGTCCCGATGGGTCATATGTGAGGGGGCTTGTACCGGAATGTTGAATCGGGGGGGGGGGGGGGGGGCCCCCCCGAGACCCCCATGTACATCTGTGGTTGCGGCTATGCTTGAGAATGTTGTGTTGTACCCGTTTCAGTCAAGTGTTAGTTTAGAATGAGGGCTAAAATTTTGCCGTTTACGTAATTTATCTGTTTTAGTCCACTTTTCATTAGTAATATATTGTTAAATGTATTCCTTTTTAACCCCGTAAAAATTCTGTTTTATCAGTATATAGTATAGTAATTATAAGCTTGAAATACGAGGTGTAATTGACGTTTTATTACACAGAAGATAATTATATAGTTTTAATCGTTGCGACATAAATTTGCTTTTTGAGTAAAAAGTAACAAAGTTTCTGGCTTACAAGGTCATTAGTATCAACAGCGTGTCCTCCTGAATTTCCAAATTGCCCAAATTTGAACTGCATTTACCGGCAAGAACTTGATTGATATCTATGGCAGTTTGTTCGTCATGTGGGGAAATACTTTCGTTGACTCTTTAATGTGTTTATCAGCCAGAACATCTCACGTAGTTGATGTAAATTCCTGGTCTTCTGTCCGAGGGTTTTAAATCGTAGTTCAGCAAAAACGAAAAAACCAAAAATTGAAGCCGTCTTTTGAAAATATGTGTACTGACAATATTGATGTTTTCCAAATGACTGTTTTCTTGCAGAAGATTTCACCACAAAAGTAATCATTGAGAGTCAAAGATGTTATGTGTATATGGTGACAAATAGTTCAAATATATGCCACCATATTCGTTACTGTGGGAGTTCTAGCTCAAGAAAGTATGTAGGAAAATTTTTTTTTTTAAAACCGGTTTTGTGGCTAAACGGTTTATTTTACCGACTAATTGTGAATAGAAAACTGTTAGGTGGTATCTTCCGCTATCTATTAAAGAAAAAACGGAATCTCTCCTATGAGCCGTTCCCGAGTTATTATCATTTCTCTTTTTTGCCGAAAAATTTATATAGTATAGTAAGGTAATAAGGTAATTATATTATTATTATATTATTAATTATATACCTATATAATTTTTAGCCTATAGAAACTGCGGACAACCGGGCAAAGCATGAACTACATACATAATATGAAGTGAACTAAATAATATGATTGTGAAACGAACTACGGTTTTAAGCGGCTTCAAGAAAACCCATCTAAGGCAGGGCTGTTAGTGTCATTTTTGGTTACATTTAATGGACAGAAAATAACCTCAGCTTCCAGTGACATGGCATTAAAATTTTATGTACCACCAGAGAAAAAAATTTCCGTGTATTTTCGGCTGGGAGGCAAATGTTTTGGCTTGGACCTTAATCTGATAACATTTTTGGCTTAAAACCCCTGTGAAAGAAAATCTCTTCCTATTTTTTTCTAAATCCTAAAGTCCGTAACTCCGTAGGAATGTAATGCGCAAAGTAAACTGAAAAAAATAATTTTTCTTCCAGAACTGATGATGGAAATTTAGCTGGAAACGGATAAACTATTCTTTAAATAACACGAAGCCGAAAGTTTGTACGTAAACATTCCCCTGTGGGCCTCATGTTAATTTGTCTGATAAGAGTCTTAATTCCAGTACTGAGTTAAAAACATTAAAACGAGGTATGTGATTGAGCGTACGGCTGGGAATTCGACTGGGCTTGATTATTTTCAAGGGAGACGTAAAAGATTTAATTCTGTGATAAAGTGAGAGGCAATTAGATTTCAGGAAGTTTGTAACTTCATAAAAACTAGCAAAAAGTCAAAACACTCTTATGTACGAAAAAGTTTCGTTTCTGGCAAGAATTACATAAAAGTAATTAGCTGAGCCATGTCAATATACAAAGTTCCAAAACTATGTACAAGTCTGTTATTCTAAAAGTAGTTTTGTATACATATCAAGAGTACATACATACAAAGCAGAAGCGGTTTAAAACGTTTTTGTTCCTTCTAGAGAAAAAACTATTGTTATTGCATCATTTCATTTTTGTTCCTTCTAGAGAAGGAACTATTGTTTTGAAATTAATGGCTCGTAGCGTTTAACGCTGCTGAGCAGGCTGCATAGCCAGTATGTTTTACGTGTATTTTCAGCTTGGGAGCTGCCTGCTGGTTTTTGTCTGCGTATATGCAGAAAAATCAATAATCGATGCACAGTGCTGTAGATGTAGTAATGTACTTTTTCAAAGTCGGCACCGGGATGTTTCACCAGCAGTATATAAGAGCCATTAGAGAACACTTTTTATCGCTTCTTAGAGCTGATTTGCTCAGCTCAGATCAAGGCGTAACTTTTTAGCCAAATGGCTCGATGCAGCGGGATGCTTAACATCCTGCAACATGTTTTTGTATACTACGTATGTAGTTAATGTAGGTAAGAATAAGTTAGATATAAAGTAGATACGAAGTGTATGTAGCTTGGGATAAGTATGGAATAGAGAACCAATTAATTTAAACCTGAAAGGTGGACACAGGGGAAGGAACCTTGTCCCTTTTGGGGCCTACTTGTTTCAATAACTCTATTTTCAAAAACAATAACAGCAATAACAGTAATTAAGTTTGGTTTGTAGTTGGTTTTCTAGCTGTTGGTGGCAGGCTCTAGCATAAGTCAGGTATCGTTCATCAGGGCCATTGAGGGGATTAATTTTTCTTCTCTTGTTGGTTGCAAGTAGGCTTGACGCATGGTTGTCGCAGACTGCCAGCGCCCATGTTTCATCAGTAGGCGCTCCGTTACCCCGGCTGTTGCTGCTGAGGATGCTGCTCCGGTGCGAAGGTGCGAAAGGAATGGAAAGTGATAGAGCTGGGTAGATCCAGCGCTATTTTGGTTTCATTCAACTGGTTTCTAGCCTGGTTGTAGGATACAGAGTGGGGTAGCGCTTTTGTTCCACGGAGAGCAGGGAACAGTGGGAGATCTGGTGCATAAGCACTTAGGTTTTTTAGCATCGCAATATGCTCCTGGAGCAATGATTTGTCAGTGGTACTGTACCTCTCTGTTGCTATTATAACAGGACTACCGTATGACTTGTTCGCTTATGAAGACGATCAACAACTCAGCGTTAAAACAGTTCATTAGCGTTGCGCTGCAAGACTAATCGCATCACAAAACTGCTTAAAATTTAGGATATTTTCGGCCTTAAATACTAACAAATTTTGGCCTTTTAGATTTGAGAACTTGCGTTAAAAACTGTTGTTTAGTCTTCAGTTCTAGGTTTGTTTTAGACTCTGGATTTGACTTTCTAGATTTCTAGCTTTTTTAGGCGTCTGACGTCTGTAGCTCAAATAGCCCTGTTATGTGTATATCTTTCCGTCTACTGTAGCGTAGGTATTCTACCGTAGGACAACTAAGACAGAGTCTATTATATAATTTACTGACACATTTAATCAAGCGATAGAAAAGTGCAAATACTATAAGCTACGGAATATTTCGTAGAAAAAGTACAAACACAGAGCATAAAAGGCACAGCACGGAAATTTGAAAGTCTTTCGGTGACAACCTAAACTATCGGAAGAATCGTACAAGACTAATTTTGTAATAATTTTGAAAGTTTATATAGTAGTGGAAAGTGCTGATAAAAGTAAGATAGTGCTGTAACTGGCGACGGAAATTCGGCGACTATAGGTCGGCAACGGAAGTTAAACGCAAACATTACATGAAATTTGATAAGAATGGAAGCCAATAACATTCCAAACAAGATACCAAAAGAACGACAATCAAGCTACAACTAAGCAAACACACAAAATACGTATAGTTCTGTTCATCACTCCCTCCTCCTACAACTGTGTCCCCACAGCTTAAGGGTTCACGGGGTCACATCAGATTGCATCATAAGTATTCAGATAACATGGTCTTAAACTTAATCTATTCAGCTCAGTTATGAATGCGTACGAATGCAATTTTATACAAGAAGCAAATAGGACGGAAAGTTTGTACTTCAACAGAATATATAGTTAACGGAAAGTTGCAAAGCAAATCAGCACTAAAATAATTAAGCGATCAGAAAAAGAAAAAAAAGGAAAAAAAAGGCAAAGAAAAAAAAAATAGAAAAAGAGCCCGCGACCACCCGCCGGCGCCGCCAGCGGGGTACAAACTAGGGCAAAAAAGTCAACCTATTTTTATTTCAGTTAAAGTTAAAGTTAAAGTTAGGCAAAAGGCCTAGTTTTAGTTAAAGTTAAAGTTAAAGTTAGACCACTAACTTTTTTTGAAGTTAAAGTTAAAGTTTGATCTCTGTTTTCGTTAAAGTTAAAGTTAAAGTATGACCACTAACTTTTTTAAAAGTTAAAGTTAAAGTAATACGCCTAACTTTTTTAAATAAAGTTAAATTAAGATCCAAAACTTTTTTAGTTAAAGTTATAAAGAGTTATTTTACACAGAGAGATAAGTATAATTTTCAGCTTTATACATAACCACACTGCGTAACTTTAGTGAATAGACATTAATGAGTGAGCCTAGAGTCGGGAATGCCAGAAAACTTTCCGAAAACTTCTAGAGGTAGTTTTCCAGAAAGTTTCAGACTTGACCGGAAAATTTTTGACAGGCTTAAAAAGTTTCCAAGCTGAATGAAATTTTCTGATAAACTGTTTTTTTTAAACTGACCGCAGTGGTTACTGTAGTCCGTGGGGGTCAACTGGGTTCATGGTGACAAAAATAAACCCCAGATTTGAGTTCAGTACCTCAAAATACTCCTGGATAACGAGATTTAACCACTCCGGCGTCTCCGGGTCATTTTGTAGGTTGTACAAAACGTTGGGGGTCCCCTCCACAATTAAGGGTATACCCTCATTTGTGGGGGGAGCTCCCCACGTTTGAAACCTATGGTCTGATTTGTAGGGGGGTCCCCCCACAGCTGAGGGCTAGGTATGCCTTCATTCTTGTAGGATGGTACCTCCCCACAGTTGTGGCCTTTTTGGGGAGATAATAGTCGCAGCATGTACACACTGCTAGGCCACAAACGTATATAGTGTCACACTCTTCCTATTACGTACTCTTGATAGGGGTAATGTGAGCACCTGACTACGAATCTGCTGTTTGTTTATGTCTAGAAAGAACCAACTTGGACCATCATACACCTCCAACATCAGTGCCGTACCCAGAAAAAATTTAGAGGGCGAATGACTGATTTTTAAATGCACTTAAGCAATTTTAAAACTTATAAAACGCCTTACAAACAACACATCATTTAACCACAAAGTTGCAGGGGTCTGGGGGCGGCAGCCCCCAGAAAACATTTAGCGATTTTTCCAATATTTAGACCGAATTTGGTCAGCTGGAAACGTATCAGAAACTTTTTCCGACAGTAAATTAAAACCAAAGATGGTAACGTCAGATCAGACATTCTGACAGTGTATTACTCAAGGAAATGTAGCATAATATGCTCGTGTATAGATAGACATTTAAATGCAGCATAATGTACTTGTGTATACATGCACAGGCTTTGATGAAAAATAATAGCAAGGAATAACAAGCCGCATAGTCGCAAAGTTCTGGGGGGTAGCCCCCAGTAATAATTGGGAAAATTTTTTATTTTCAAGCCTAAGTTGGTCAGTTAGTGATGTATCAGAAAATTTTTTTGAAACCTGTCTTCAAAAAAGAGCAGTCAGTTGCCATACATGTGGCAACATGTGGCTGCAATTTTTACACTATGCAGTTGCAGAGTTTACTCTCTAGAAAGAACAAATATACCACTACACTACTTCAATAATAAAATCATATGAGCCCCTTACAAGTATGTTATGTATGGTTATGGCACTGGTTGGCGTGCTATAAGTGATTTATACGCATGTTTCTGTGAAACTCCGAGTGCAGGAGCACGAGTGCGCGAAGCGCTCGACTGCACCTGCACGAGGGTTTCATAGTTACATGCGTATCAATTACGTTTAGCATTAAAAACAGCGCTATAAGTTGCTTGTAATTTGGTTTTAAATACGTACGTAAAATTTTCAGCGAGTTGAAACAAATGTCAAGACTGGTGGGGATCGAACCCACTGCACTCTGACAAGTCAAACACCTTATCCATTAGGCTACAGTTTTTCTGCTGATAACCTGGTCGCCTTAGTTGTCACACATAACTTTTATGCATAGTGAATGTACGTAGGTACAGTACTGCGCGTAAAAAAATTCCCTGTTCGTCGGCGTACGACGAGCTTCATCCTTCGCGAAAAGTGACGGTGACGAACGGTCGCCGGAAATGGTGGAGAAAAAATTTTCAATTTTTCACTTTTTTACATTGAAATTGTGTTTTGGAGCACTTTTTAAAAATTTTTCGTTCGTCACTTTCCGGCCAACCTTGGTGACTTTTCGCAACGGATGAAGCTCGTCGTACACCGACAAACAGGGAACTTTTTGCACAGTACTGTATCGTAACACATAAACCCGTACACAAATCTGTGCAAAACTGAGTCCACTAACACTGCCGCTGTTCTATTCGAGAAATATTATGCAAATTGATGTCAGTGTTGAAGTGGCTTAGTGGTTAAGATGGTGGACTAAAAAACCGCGTATTCGATGGTGATGGTTCGATTCATCTTGTCTTTACTTTTCTTTCGATTTCTATAGCGTGCGGTATAAGTAAGGCGGCGCTGTAGAGTGCAGTATAAGTAGATTGCACGCTACAGCGTGTCGTTATAATAACCAGGTTATAGCACGCTACTAATACACTAAACCAAAAATTACAATACGTTGTGAATGCGTTAACCTGAGCGGCCTCCAGTAAAAATATATAGGTACCACGATCAAAAATTACAGTTGTGTACAGCGTCGGAGAAAAAAATTTAAATTTGACAAAAATTTTGGTTAATTAGAACATGAAGTAAAATATTTCTTAAATTATCTTACCGGAAAATAAAAAAGTTATAAAAAAGTATAGATTCAAAATTTTGAATAAAAGTCATAATTTAAGTTAAAGTTAAGAAATTGGCGGAATTTAAGTTAAAGTTAAAGTATGGGTGCTTGAATTTAAATTAAGTTAAAGTTAAAGTAAGACCCTTAACTTTTTTGAAGTTAAAGTTAAAGTTAAAGTAAGACCCCTAACTTTTTTAATTTTAGTTAAAGTTAAAGTTTAACTTTTTTGCCCTACAGACTAGGGTTGTTTCAATTATTTCAATTAATCATTGAAACCCACTTTCAATTTCAATTTCAATATCAATTTTTAATTGATATTGAAATTAAAAATAATTAGCCTAAAAATTGATAATGGTATTGAAATTGAAAATAATTTGGTCAAAAATTGATAATGGTATTGAAATTGAAAATATTTTAATTGAAATTGAAATTGAAACTATACTTTCAATTTCAATATCAATTATGCTGGGCTGGTTGACTTCACAGCATGTCTGATGCTGGAACGAAGTCTTGTCTGTATGCCTTTTTGTGCATGTAGCATGTGTCGGTGAACAGCCATGATTGAAACGTAATTGATATTGAAATTGTCTAATTTCAATTAGTATTTTCAATTGAGCGTACGTCTCTTTATTATCAGCTTGAACTTTTGTTATTGTAGGGGCAAAGAGCCATTTATGATCAAGTCGCAATTATGAATAACTGAAAATTTGATTGGCTAGATCTCGGGCCACGTGACAGATTGACGTATGAAAAACGTATCAAAATGAAGCTTGATGTTTGGGCAACCAATGACAAAAATAATGTTTCGGTCACGCTTACGTATCCGGAAAAATTTTGGATCAGGTGCATCCAATCAAAATTTCCCAAAAACTTTGTTAAGAAAAGGACCATCTCAAGTTCGTTTGTCAGCTCAGATAAACTGATGCAGACTATTTTGAGTAAAAACTTTTGCATCAGCGAAATCAACTGTTTTGCTTCTTTACAAACAAGTCAGGTGAATAATTTAAAATAAAAATAAACATAAAAAATTAAAATTTAAAAAAAATAACTAATAACTAGTGATGTGGATCGAATCGGCTGTGAAATTTTGGATCGGCGATTCGGCGATCGTTGGTATAACTTTTGAGTATTAAGTACCGTGGTGCGTGCCTGGTGCGTGTAATTTCGCGCTTTTTTGTGTTTATAGAGAAACAGTTATCATAATATTACGTATTAAAAAAGCCTCAGCAGTTACGCTAAAAAAATTGAAAAATAATTAAAATTGAAAATATTTGCAAAATTGAAATTGAATTGAAAATATTTCGAGACAAAAATTGAAATGGTATTAAAATTGAAAATATTTGGGCAAAAAATTGATAATGGTATTGAAATTGAAAATAATTGGGCAAAAAATTGATAATGGTATTGAAATTGAAAATATTTGGGCAAAAAATTGATAATGGTATTGAAATTGAAAATAATTCCATAATTGAAACAACCCTACCCCAGACCCCTGCAACCACTCTAATTTTTACAATAAGGGTTGCTTAGAATTGCTTTTTCAATGCAAATTTTATTTTAAAATTCCAAAAAAGCTCCAGCTTCTGGGGGCTGCCGGCCAGCCGCCCCCAGTCCCCTTCAACCACTCTGATTTTTACTATAAGTGTTGCTTAGACAACCACTCTGATTTTTACTATAAGTGTTGCTTAGAATTGCTTTTTCAATGCAAATTTTATATTAAAAGTCCAAAAAAGGTCCAGCCTCTGGGGGCTGCCGCCCCCAGACCCCTGCAACCACTCTGATTTTTACTAATAGTGTTGCTTAGACAACCACTCTGATTTTTACTATAAGTGTTGCTTAGAATTGCTTTTTCAATGCAAATTTTATTTTAAAATTCCAAAAAAGCTCCAGCTTCTGGGGGCTGCCGCCCCCAGACCCCTGCAACCACTCTAATTTTTACAATAAGGGTTGCTTAGAATTGCTTTTTCAATGCAAATTTTATTTTAAAATTCCAAAAAAGCTCCAGCTTCTGGGGGCTGCCGGCCAGCCGCCCCCAGTCCCCTGTAACCACTCAGATTTTTGCTATAAGTGTTGCTTAGAATTGCTTTTTCAATGCAAATTTTATATTAAAAGTCCAAAAAAGGTTCAGCCTCTAGGGGCTGCCGCCCCCAGGCCCCTGCAACCACTCTGATTTTTACTATAACATAAGTGTTGCTTAGACAACCACTCTGATTTTTACTATAAGTGTTGCTTAGAATTGCTTTTTCAATGCAAATTTTATATTAAAAGTCCAAAAAAGGTCCAGCCTCTAGGGGCTGCCGCCCCCAGGCCCCTGCAACCACTCTGATTTTTACTATAAGTGTTGCTTAGACAACCACTCTGATTTTTACTATAAGTGTTGCTTAGAATTGCTTTTTCAATGCAAATTTTATATTAAAAGTCCAAAAAAGCTCCAGTTTCTTGGGGCTGCCGCCCCCAGACCCCTGCGATCGCTATGATTTTAGTAAGTGTTGCAGTTGCTGACAACTTTTTCAAAGCAAATTTACCGTCGAAATTCTAAAAAGCTAATCCTCTGAAGACCGTCGCGTCTGTTAGTTTGCTAAATTGCGAGCGCGTTTCACCCCCCCCCCCCACCTCACCCCTTCCCCCGATCATCGAGCATCAGTTCAGACTTCAGTCCCCCCCCTTCGCGTAATCCTGGGTACGCTACGGCTATGCAATGTGTAAAATATGTTTCGCTCGCTACCCCCCCCCTGGTCGACACCCAAGGTGCCCCCCATGGTCAAGGTTCGGCGGGGGGGGGAAAATTATTTTTGCCCATAAATCGCTTCCTACCCCATCTTTTAATAAAAATATAGAACCCCCATCGTCAGCCAAGCCCCCAATCTGATCTCTAGCCCCCAAAATAGCTGTCGCCCCTTTTAATAAAAATCTAGATTGAAATTATTGGTGTTAAAACCCTTAGGGGTGGAATAAGTCGGAAAAACGGCATTTTTTCGACTAATGATCCGGAGTCCCCCTATATCCCCCAAACCTAGGGGGGGGGGTCAAAATTGAACGCTCTTTCGAATAGGCTAGGTTAGAAGTTTGTAGGATGTAAGCTCTAGCTGGAAATCAAACTTTGTCCAAAAATTAAACTTTACATGAAATTTTTTGCGCAAAATTGGATTTAGGCAGAAATTCTTTGTGAAATAAAAACCTGCTGCCATCACTAAAAGGGTAATCTTTAAGCTACTAAATGCTGAAAAAATTTTGTAAATCGGTTTAGGATTTGAAAAGTTACAAAACTTTTTCTGAAGCTACCCAGGCCAGGCTGATTCTAGCGTTACAGCACTAGTTGGGTTCAGTTCAAATTTCGGGCTATAGCTGCGAATTTTTTTTAAATATGGAGCAGATGGGGGTATTTTAGTGCAGCTAAGTTATTTTTTATGCTTATTAGCAGGTTTTTCCCTTAAAATTAGGCCTTAGGCTTAGGCTTAGGCTTAGGCTTAGGCTTAGGCTTAGGCTGAGGCTTAGTGCTTAGGCTCAGGCTTAGTATTTGGGTTAGAAAAGGCTTAGTCTTAGTTGCTTGCATCAAATGAAAGGATATTTGCTACTGTGGAATCATAAATAAAGCTGCGCTTTTGAACCGAAATTGGCTGTCAGCGCCAGCGTGATGCTGAGCAGCAGTGACGTTTTGAATTCGTATTTTATTGTATTCTTCATTATTAAAAATTGCTCGTTTTAACTAAAAATGCTACTAGAAAAGAAAAATGCCCTGCGGAAAAAAGTCATAATAGGACGACTGTGAATATTTTGGCACTGTTCACTGTATTACCAAAGTAGAAAGAAAGTGTTAGTGGTGGGCGATTTACTGGTCTGTCTGTATTCACTGTGTGTGACTGAAACGGAAAAACGACCTGCTAAAATTATGGGAACTAGAGAATAATGGTGGAAAAAATAGGCCGCTTTGCTGCGCCCTATTATTGCGGGCACCACGGCTGTACTATCTATTTAATCCAATTGCGTATGTAGTGGCATCTGTGACTAAGAGTCGATTCTTACTTCTACACGGACATTAAAACATAGCACGGGGAAACGGATAAACTGACGTTCAGATAAAATAAACGGCAGAGCGGCTGCGCGATTTATTTCTTTATTGTCCTTCGAGCCAAATGCCAGTTCATATCCGGACTAAAAAGTACTATTTCAGTCTGGACAACGGCAAAAACTCAGTGTGTGAACCACACTTGCCCGTACAACCATATATTTACGTACATTCCTATGCCCGTTTGCCATAACCATGGTTGTGCGACTTACTTGCGTACACAGTGGCATTTGAAATTAAGTGTCATTTCATACTTCTGTATGGATATTTGAACATGCGGGAAACCGGCAGAACGGACGTGCGAAACGGATACAATACACGGGGGACTGACCATTTGGTTATTATTCAGTCCTTCCAGCCGTACGTCCGTTCATTTCGATTAAAAAGCACTGTTTTACACTGGAAAACAGACATACGGTTCAAAAATATGCATCACATTTGCCTGTAGGGATTCATACTTGCAGCCGCATGTCAATTTGATCCTATAAACTATTGGTAGCTGAATATGACGTAATTTTTCCGGTTGAACGGTCAAACGGCTGTAAGTATAAATGAATCGAGTCGCATAGACGTGGCTGTATGCTTGAGAAAGTATAGATCGAAACGCGTAAGTTTGGTCGTCTTCGTATGCCCTACTTAAGTATGAATCTAGTAAAATTGCTCGGTGTTTAAAGTTCTACATAGTGGAGCATATTCTCATAAAAGCCGACGGTGCCCGCAATAATAGGGCGCAGCAAAGCGGCCTATTTTTTCCACCATTATTCTCTAGTTCCCATAATTTTAGCAGGTCGTTTTTCCGTTTCAGTCACACACAGTGAATACAGACAGACCAGTAAATCGCCCACCACTAACACTTTCTTTCTACTTTGGTAATACAGTGAACAGTGCCAAAATATTCACAGTCGTCCTATTATGACTTTTTTCCGCAGGGCATTTTTCTTTTCTAGTTTACATAATTTTTCCGCTTCAGCAATATAGTATAATAGGTATATATACACAACCTAATATATAGTCAGGCCTACACTCCTCAAGCTTCGAGTTAGCCTAACTCAAAATTAAAAAGACGAAACATCAACACAATACTTTAATGTGGTACATACAACATGTTTATTTACAAAACATACATCTATCAAAATAGGCAACTTTGCGTTAAAAATTCACATTTTGGACGTTCCAAATGTGATCCATGCGTAAACATGACTCATATAATCAGTAACAACAGACAGTATGTACGTACAAAGTACTAACTTAACCAATATTATAACAGTAAAATAAGTTCTAATCAAGTCCTCGACATCAAATCATTACACATCCACCTAGCGCGGATGCCACACCAACGGCCGCGGCCGTCATCGAGGCTCTCCATAGCTGGCCAGCGCGCGCAGTTCCCAAGTCCAATGAGGCAAAATCAGTCCCGGGATTCACACCTACAGCGAGTTGTGGTTCCAGTCAGCTCCCGAGATTGGCTCTAAAAATTCAAGATGTTCATCAAATCATCAAAAGGGTGCACAAAAAACTATGACACTATAATAACGATTATCCCACCAGGGCCCGATTGCACAAACCTACAATTGTTACAATTGTGACATCCAGGGCTTGTAGGTTAAGGTAAACGATATGGACAATCTGAGTAAAAAAACCAGGTGACCTACAGTCACTTAGTTAGTTATGCTATGCATTTAATTCACTAAAAATCACTATTTTTGCGTACGGTACAATTATTGCAGAATATTTTGAAGTCTACAACAAGTCTTTGTCGCTTGTTACAAATAAGCAGCGTCCACAACTTACCACATCATCTAATAATACAGTAGGCCACAATATATGTACACGGGAATCCGAGATCTTAATTTTGGGGAGGGGAGTTTGTCCCAGATTTTTTAAAGTTTTATGAGGATCATGACCAGACGTTTAGGGTACTGCAGTCATAACCACAACATTTTCAACATTAAAAATAATATTTTTTTGCCAAATATATTTTGGCTTTCTATTATTTTTGGAACAGTTTACAGCCATCAGGAGCAAAGTTTGGGCTTCAGGGCGCCTTTTGCTTCAGTGGCCAGGAAAGGGACTTGTCTCGATAGATAAAATCTAAGGGAAGAGAGCCACATACATAGGATGGGGGGGATTTTTGGGGGACTGCTCCCCAAACTAATCCCGCTACTCCAGGGTTGCCTAGCGCCCCCCAATTTTGCAAAATTTTTGAAAAATTAGAGTAGTACCCCAATTCCCCCCGCGTGACGGGCACCACCCAGACTTCCTCTACGTCACATGTGTGCTACCGACGGATTAAGAGCATTTAACAGACATGTCTGGCATTCAGATTGCAGACGCTTAAACAAATCCGTTTAGTCTATCAGCGTTACTGAAAGCCAATACAGCGTATCAATGCGCAAAACTACCACTCATTTTTATCAGTTTCCCACAAAAAAGTGATCCAAAAAAGCAAGTAGGCAACCTACTAGAGCTTGAGCGCATCTTTTGAGCAAGTGCAGGGCGTCACGGAGCAGCATGGCATTAGCTTGGCGACTGAAGCTGAGCTTATCTGTGGCTCGATGCAGCGACTGTAGCAGCTCGAGAAAGGCCGCCGACAAGTGTTGGGGACCGACATGCCCAGACGATGTAGGCAGGACAGGCCAGAGGCCGTTTTGCCGCGCTAAAAATAATGAACGATATATTAAACAAGCTAGGCCAAGTTGGACTTCTTGTCCTTATGCTTGTCCCTGGTGTTTGTCCATGAGCAACCCGGTAGTTTGTCCCCAAAAAATTCTAGACAAATGCCGTTTTGTGGCGCTGATAATAAAGCAGTCAGCTGGGCCCATGGGGACTTGTTCTGATGCTTGTCCAGCATGCCATTGTTTATATCTGTTTTGTCATACCAATCATAAAACCTCTGCCAGTGCCAGTGTACATAATTTGTTGTAAAGTACCTTAAGGTATGAGAATTTAAATAAGTAGGTTTTTAAATAAACCTAATTTAATCCGTTTAAAGCATCTAGGACTTGAGTTGGGCCTTGAGTTTTGAGCAAAGTTTTAAGCAAAATTTTCAAAACTTCAAGTGTCATCTGAAATACCGAGACCACCCTATGGCAGGTCTCGGTTATACTACCGAGACCGAGACCGAGACCGAGACCAGCCTAGTCTCGGTTTTTTTTACGAGACCGAGACTTCCAACCCTGCGTATTACAAAACATCTCAGTAGCGTAGCCAGAAAAAATTTTCGGACGGGAAATGGCTTTTCAATTTTGTGAGATGTGTAAAAATGCACATATATATCTGCAATCTGCAAAAAAATGGCCAATTTTTCCAATTTTTAGATCGAATTTGGTCAACTGGAGACGTAGCAAAAATTTTTGCGGACAGAAAAGTTAAAACAAAGGATCGTAACGTCGTAACGTAAAGTCAGTGTATTACACGAATAAATGTAGCATAATATCTGGTGTAGACATGCAAATGCAGCATAATGTACTCTTTTATACATGCATAGGCTTTGATGAACAAAGATAATAACAAGGAGTAGTCAGCCATAGAGATGCAGGGGTCTGGATAGGGTCGTCCTCAGAAAAAAAATTCGAAAATTTTTGGATTTTTAGACAAAAATTGGTCAATTGGAGACGTATCAAGAAATTTTTTCGGCGGGGCGATAAAAACCAAAGGGGGGACCCTTGTTGACAATTTCTTAAGGTTGACCTTAAGGATAACTTCTTAAGGGGACCAAAAGGGGGGGATCGCGGCCCCCGCGACCCCCCTCCCTATCTACGCCCTTGGGCTGGCTTGGGTCAGGTTAATTTTTGCTGGGTCCAGTTAAGAGAACTTGAGTCTGGCTGGACCCACCCATGGACCCAAAAAAACCCTGACTTGGAGAAAATTGAGGGGCGGGGGGCGGCTGTATCGTCGCCCTCTCTCCTAGATGTTGTTTCACAACATGCAGTGGTCCTAGTACTAGTATATACTATAAATATTACAATATCCATTTTAAGACAATAAAGCACAAACGATAACAATGTATTAAGCTAGTGTATATTTAAATTTGTATTGTATTTTGTATTTGTATTTAAAGTATATTATGTATATACATGTACAAGTATGCAATATTTATATATACGCGTACAGCACACAATATGTTGAACGCATGAGCTTTGATGAAAGAGACTAATAAACAAGACGAAGACTAAACTAGCTACAGAGTCGCAAGAGGCTCGCCAGAACAAAATCTGAAGAAAATTTCGATTTTTAGGCCAATTGTGGTCAGTTGGAGGCCTATCGGAAAATTTTCATGGACGAACAACACAAATTTAAAAGCAAAATCCTTTGTTAGAGAAATAGTGGTTCCAGTTCCGGTTCCGGTACTTTTAAAATACCGGAACCGGAACCGGAACCAAAAAGTACCGGAACCGGAACCGGAACTCCGGTCGATCCCTGATATATATATATATATATATATATATATCAGGGGCGGATCCTGGGGGGGGGGCAGCGGTGCGGCGCCCCCCCCCCGAAATTTTTCCCAAGTGAAATTTTACACAAGGGTTTTCTGTGCCCGCCAAAAAAATTTCCGATACATCTCCAACTGACCAAATTTTGCCTAAAAATCAAAAAATTTTCCCATTTTTTTCTGTTGGCTGCCGCCCCCAAACCCCTGCAACTTTGTGGCTTATATACTATTCCTTGTTATTATCTTTCGTCAAAGTCTATGCATGTATACACGAGTATATTATGCTGCATTTGCATGTCTACACCAGTATATTATGCTACATTTACTCGTGTAATACACTGACTTTACGTTACGACGTTACGATCCTTTGTTTTAACTTTTCTGTCCGCAAAAATTTTTGCTACGTCTCCAGTTGACCAAATTCGATCTAAAAATTGGAAAAATTGGCCATTTTTTTGCAGATTGCAGATATATATGTGCATTTTTACACATCTCACAAAATTGAAAAGCCATTTCCCGTCCGAAAATTTTTTCTGGCTACGCTACTGAGATGTTTTGTAATACGCAGGGTTGGAAGTCTCGGTCTCGTAAAAAAACCGAGACTAGGCTGGTCTCGGTCTCGGTCTCGGTCTCGGTAGTATAACCGAGACCTGCCATAGGGTGGTCTCGGTATTTCAGATGACACTTGAAGTTTTGAAAATTTTGCTTAAAACTTTGCTCAAAACTCAAGGCCCAACTCAAGTCCTAGATGCTTTAAACGGATTAAATTAGGTTTATTTAAAAACCTACTTATTTAAATTCTCATACCTTAAGGTACTTTACAACAAATTATGTACACTGGCACTGGCAGAGGTTTTATGATTGGTATGACAAAACAGATATAAACAATGGCATGCTGGACAAGCATCAGAACAAGTCCCCATGGGCCCAGCTGACTGCTTTATTATCAGCGCCACAAAACGGCATTTGTCTAGAATTTTTTGGGGACAAACTACCGGGTTGCTCATGGACAAACACCAGGGACAAGCATAAGGACAAGAAGTCCAACTTGGCCTAGCTTGTTTAATATATCGTTCATTATTTTTAGCGCGGCAAAACGGCCTCTGGCCTGTCCTGCCTACATCGTCTGGGCATGTCGGTCCCCAACACTTGTCGGCGGCCTTTCTCGAGCTGCTACAGTCGCTGCATCGAGCCACAGATAAGCTCAGCTTCAGTCGCCAAGCTAATGCCATGCTGCTCCGTGACGCCCTGCACTTGCTCAAAAGATGCGCTCAAGCTCTAGTAGGTTGCCTACTTGCTTTTTTGGATCACTTTTTTGTGGGAAACTGATAAAAATGAGTGGTAGTTTTGCGCATTGATACGCTGTATTGGCTTTCAGTAACGCTGATAGACTAAACGGATTTGTTTAAGCGTCTGCAATCTGAATGCCAGACATGTCTGTTAAATGCTCTTAATCCGTCGGTAGCACACATGTGACGTAGAGGAAGTCTGGGTGGTGCCCGTCACGCGGGGGGAATTGGGGTACTACTCTAATTTTTCAAAAATTTTGCAAAATTGGGGGGTGCTAGGCAACCCTGGAGTAGCGGGATTAGTTTGGGGAGCAGTCCCCCAAAAAATCCCCCCATCCTATGTATGTGGCTCTCTTCCCTTAGATTTTATCTATCGAGACAAGTCCCTTTCCTGGCCACTGAAGCAAAAGGCGCCCTGAAGCCCAAACTTTGCTCCTGATGGCTGTAAACTGTTCCAAAAATAATAGAAAGCCAAAATATATTTGGCAAAAAAATATTATTTTTAATGTTGAAAATGTTGTGGTTATGACTGCAGTACCCTAAACGTCTGGTCATGATCCTCATAAAACTTTAAAAAATCTGGGACAAACTCCCCTCCCCAAAATTAAGATCTCGGATTCCCGTGTACATATATTGTGGCCTACTGTATTATTAGATGATGTGGTAAGTTGTGGACGCTGCTTATTTGTAACAAGCGACAAAGACTTGTTGTAGACTTCAAAATATTCTGCAATAATTGTACCGTACGCAAAAATAGTGATTTTTAGTGAATTAAATGCATAGCATAACTAACTAAGTGACTGTAGGTCACCTGGTTTTTTTACTCAGATTGTCCATATCGTTTACCTTAACCTACAAGCCCTGGATGTCACAATTGTAACAATTGTAGGTTTGTGCAATCGGGCCCTGGTGGGATAATCGTTATTATAGTGTCATAGTTTTTTGTGCACCCTTTTGATGATTTGATGAACATCTTGAATTTTTAGAGCCAATCTCGGGAGCTGACTGGAACCACAACTCGCTGTAGGTGTGAATCCCGGGACTGATTTTGCCTCATTGGACTTGGGAACTGCGCGCGCTGGCCAGCTATGGAGAGCCTCGATGACGGCCGCGGCCGTTGGTGTGGCATCCGCGCTAGGTGGATGTGTAATGATTTGATGTCGAGGACTTGATTAGAACTTATTTTACTGTTATAATATTGGTTAAGTTAGTACTTTGTACGTACATACTGTCTGTTGTTACTGATTATATGAGTCATGTTTACGCATGGATCACATTTGGAACGTCCAAAATGTGAATTTTTAACGCAAAGTTGCCTATTTTGATAGATGTATGTTTTGTAAATAAACATGTTGTATGTACCACATTAAAGTATTGTGTTGATGTTTCGTCTTTTTAATTTTGAGTTAGGCTAACTCGAAGCTTGAGGAGTGTAGGCCTGACTATATATTAGGTTGTGTATATATACCTATTATACTATATTGCTGAAGCGGAAAAATTATGTAAACTAGAAAAGAAAAATGCCCTGCGGAAAAAAGTCATAATAGGACGACTGTGAATATTTTGGCACTGTTCACTGTATTACCAAAGTAGAAAGAAAGTGTTAGTGGTGTACGATTTACTGGTCTGTCTGTATTCACTGTGTGTGACTGAAACGGAAAAACGACCTGCTAAAATTATGGGAACTAGAGAATAATGGTGGAAAAAATAGGCCGCTTTGCTGCGCCCTATTATTGCGGGCACCGTCGGCTTTTATGAGAATATGCTCCACTATGTAGAACTTTAAACACCGAGCAATTTTACTAGATTCATACTTAAGTAGGGCATACGAAGACGACCAAACTTACGCGTTTCGATCTATACTTTCTCAAGCATACAGCCACGTCTATGCGACTCGATTCATTTATACTTACAGCCGTTTGACCGTTCAACCGGAAAAATTACGTCATATTCAGCTACCAATAGTTTATAGGATCAAATTGACATGCGGCTGCAAGTATGAATCCCTACAGGCAAATGTGATGCATATTTTTGAACCGTATGTCTGTTTTCCAGTGTAAAACAGTGCTTTTTAATCGAAATGAACGGACATACGGCTGGAAGGACTGAATAATAACCAAATGGTCAGTCCCCCGTGTACTGTATCCGTTTCGCACGTCCGTTCTGCCGGTTTCCCGCATGTTCAAATATCCATACAGAAGTATGAAATGACACTTAATTTCAAATGCCACTGTGTACGCAAGTAAGTCGCACAACCATGGTTATGGCAAACGGGCATAGGAATGTACGTAAATATATGGTTGTACGGGCAAGTGTGGTTCACACACTGAGTTTTTGCCGTTGTCCAGACTGAAATAGTACTTTTTAGTCCGGATATGAACTGGCATTTGGCTCGAAGGACAATAAAGAAATAAATCGCGCAGCCGCTCTGCCGTTTATTTTATCTGAACGTCAGTTTATCCGTTTCCCCGTGCTATGTTTTAATGTCCGTGTAGAAGTAAGAATCGACTCTTAGTCACAGATGCCACTACATACGCAATTGGATTAAATAGATAGTACAGCCGTGGTGCCCGCAATAATAGGGCGCAGCAAAGCGGCCTATTTTTTCCACCATTATTCTCTAGTTCCCATAATTTTAGCAGGTCGTTTTTCCGTTTCAGTCACACACAGTGAATACAGACAGACCAGTAAATCGCCCACCACTAACACTTTCTTTCTACTTTGGTAATACAGTGAACAGTGCCAAAATATTCACAGTCGTCCTATTATGACTTTTTTCCGCAGGGCATTTTTCTTTTCTAGTTAAATAAGCTAATTACCTATTAGGTAAATGATAAACCAAACGTTTGTAATCAGTGTGCATTACGGGTCTAGAAAATGGGTAAAAAGTTTAATCACTTTTATTAAAATTAAAGTTAAAGTAAGGTCAATTTAATTTGACCCTAAGTTGCATCAATTTGCATCAATTTTGAATGTTGAGTTTAAGTTGCAGTTAAAATAAAGCTCATGCGTTAATTTAAGTTAAAGTAAGTTCATAATCAATTACTTTTATCAATACTTCGAAATTTATGACTTTTAGTGACGTAAATGCCCGAGCGATAGGATACTTTTTTAGTTAGCATAGGTATAAGTAAATTTAAACAGCAATTTCGTTACTAAATTTTGGTGCTGCTAAGGACTGTAATGCCGAAAAACTTATTTCCAAAATTTTAAGGCATTTAGTCAATTTTTCGCAAAGTTACGTAAAAAACTGGAGAAAATTTGCTAAATTTTGTAATAAGTGACGGTTATACCCGAGTTTACCTTAAGCGTAGCTGCTGAGGCTTTTTTAATAAGTAATATTATAATAACTGTTTCTCTATAAACACAAAAATGCGCGAAATTACACGCACCGCGCACGCACCACGGTACTTAATACTCAAAAGTTATACCAACGATCGCCGAATCGCCGATCCAAAATTTCACAGCCGATTCGATCTGGCCATCTAACCTAACTTAATCAGCGATCCGATTCGATCCACATCACTAGTTATTAGTGACTTTTTTAAATTTTAATTTTTTATTTTTATTTTTATTTTAAATTATTCACCTGACTTGTTTGTAAAGAGAAAAACAGTTGATTTCGCTGATGCAAAAATGTTTACTCAAAATATTCTGCATCAGTTTATCTGAGCTGACAAACGAACTTGAGATGGTCCTTTTCTTAACAAAGTTTTCGGGAAATTTTGATTGGATGCACCTGATCCAAAATTTTTCCGGATACGTAAGCGTGACCGAAACGTTATTTTTGTCATTGGTTGGCCAAACATCAAGCTTCATTTTGATACGTTTTTTATACGTCAATGTGTCACGTAGCCCGAGATCTAGCCAATCAAACTTTCAGTTATTCATAATTGCGACTTGATCATAAATGGCTCTTTGCCCCTACAATAACAAAAGTTCAAGCTGATAATAAAGAGACGTACGCTCAATTGAAAATAATGAGTGTAAGTTATAGAACGATGTAGCGTGCACTCAGTAATTTATACGCACTGTAACGTGAAGCGCCAAGTGCATGAACGAGTGCGCGCAGCGCACGAGTTTATGCACGCGGGCTTCACGTGTTAGTGCGAATAGTTGCTGAGTGCGTGCTACAAAGTGATATAACGTACTTATATTATATCTGTTTTGAAATAAACAGTGCGATAAGTCAATAACTGACATGCACGCCTACAGCAGTGCAATAACTAATACACGCTGTGAATCTAGCAGCGTGCACTTAGTTATTGACGTTAGTTATTGCACTGTTTTTTCAAGACAGGTATGATATAATTGAAATTAGACAATTTCAGTATCAATTACGTTTCAATCATGGCTGTTCACCGACACATGCTACATGCACAAAAAGGCATACAGAGTACAGACAAGACTTCGTTCCAGCATCAGACATGCTGTGAAGTCAACCAGCCCAGCATAATTGATATTGAAATTGAAAGTATAGTTTCAATTTCAATTTCAATTAAAATATTTTCAATTTCAATACCATTATCAATTTTTGACCAAATTATTTTCAATTTCAATACCATTATCAATTTTTTGGCTAATTATTTTCAATTTCAATATCAATTAATAATTGATATTGAAATTGAAATTGAAAGTGGGTTTCAATGATTAAATGAAATAATTGAAACAACCCTACAACAGACTTGTCACATGGGTACATGGCCTTAACACCGGTGAAAAACAAACAGTAAGGTAGCGGTAGGATTCAAACCCACGCACATCTGACTGCCAGATCCGGAGTCACGGCCGTAGACCACTCGGCTACGCTACCTTGGATGGCAAATGTTTGAATGACAGCATTGAGTTAGAAGTTAGAGTTAGAAGTTTATTGCACAGAATAAATATTAAATGACATTATTATTGATACGGAACAGTTAAGTAACTGGTGTGTATGAGCAAGCCTATATATGTAACTGAACGGAGACTACAACAGCCCTTCACACAGTACGCACATTAATTTTATCACAACTTGGGTTTTAACTAACTAGTTCTGAAGCAGCCGTGGTCGAGTGGTTACGATGAATGACTAAGAAACTTGATGATTTGTTGCGCAATGGTTCGATTCTCTCCGTTCTTTTTAAGGTTCTTTCTTACTTCTAGCAAGCGTGCGACAAATTTTTGAGTGCACGCTCGCCGAATTCGCCAATGCTTATCGTGTATTCAGAGAGTGCAACAAATCTCTGAGCGCTTTCTTGGGAGTTAAGTGATTAGAAGAGTAGCACGTATCAGAGATTTGTAGCACGGTTAATTACGTAGAGGCCATGTGACAAGTGATATTTCTTCCGTCAGTCTTTTTAAATGACAATATTGTTAAGTTTTAATTCATTATTTTAATTTTTATTCATATGAAAAGATTTCTCAGTTTATTGTTTACAATTTGAATTAATTTTTGCGCTTTTTAGTGAGCTAGATCGTGTGCAATTTAACTTTAACTTTGGCCACTTAGGTTTCACAAACGTTTGTAAATTTCACAATTGTAACAATTGTAGCTCCGATTATCTACAGTTCAGACACCAAGACACTTACAATTGTTAAAATTGTAACAATTGCAGCTGCGCAACCCAAAATTTTCACAATTGTTACAATTGTTACAATTGTAACAATTGTAATTCCAAAATATTTCACAATTGGATTTATATATGTACATTTGATAGGCCCAGCTTGCAATTATTACAATTGTAACAATTGTAGCGCTTGTGAAATTTTACAATTGTAACAATTCTGAAGCTTGTGAAATTTCACAATTGTTACCTACAATTGTAAGACTTGTAATGTTGAGCAACAGGACCCGGATAGCGCAATTTAGTTCCGAAAGTCTAGTTCATACTAAAGTCTGACCAAAAAAGGTTGAGTCACTTCATGTTTTGCTTGTTGCATAAAAATGGTAAGAGATAGCCCCAACAAAGTATATATATATATTCTTGACCCTTGGGACAAGTAGAATTTCGTAGTGACCATCTCTGGTCACTACTGGTCACTCTGACGAAAAAGTAACTGTACGCCCACCAAATTCACAAGTAACATTCATAATATATTGTAGGTTTATGTCCAGCAGACGAACTTTCGAATGAGCTATTGATGTCCACTCAATGTCCACTCAGTGTCCACTTATTAACTGTCGAAGAAAAGGTGCTTTTTTGTTACTAAAACAATTCTTGAATATTTTCACGGTCCAATTTTCCTGTCATAATGTGGAAAATAAGGCGGGGTATTTGTTCCGACTCCTTATTGTACTGTATTGTACTGTAGCTGAATGTAATACACCCGGTAAACTGACCACTTGACCACTAGGGGGGCAAATCGAGATTTTTTTCACAGGTTACAGATATGAATATTGTAATTCTGCTGATCTGGGCCCGATTTATCGAAACAAAATGTTCGTCATCGAAAATTTTGGATTGATCGAAACATTTTCGATGACGAGCATTTGCTTTTTCGATGACGAACATTTGCTTTTTCAACGGCGAGTTCGTCATCGAAAAAGCAAATGTTCGTCATCGAAAAGCAAATGTTCGTCATCGAAAAAGCAAATGTTCGTCATCGAAAAAGCAAATGTACGTCATCGAAAAAGCAAATGTTCGTCATCGAAAAAGCAAATGTTCGTCATCGAAAATGTTCATTATTTAAAATTTTCAGCGTTCGAAATTAGATCAGTCGTTCTAAGTCTAAACATTCTGAATTAGAACATTTTCATTAAAGTCTAAATTCTCTAATAATAATAATAACTACTACTAACTACTTCCAATACTACTACTACTACCTAAGACTACCTAATACTAGTAAAATTGAGGTACACTAAAGTATTGAATTTAGTGGTTCTGTCTGGTGCCAACTGCCAATAGATAGTGGCAAACTCTCGAAGTTGAATATTATTTTGTTTCAACTTTTCCGCAATATTAACCAAAGTTTTGAAAAACTTTACATAAATCATTTTGCCGAAAGAGAACTAATTTAATAGTTCAGAAAAGCTGAAAAGCTGGTTATAATTTCACAGAGATCGGTTCATATACTCGCCCTTGTCCTTGTCCCTATCATTTTGTCCTTGAGCAATTCCAAAATTACCTGGCCAGATAAGCCGATTTTTGGCATGAAAATATTTTATCTCAATTCCAGCCGAATACAAAATTCATCTAAAACGCTTCCGTTAATTCTTCACAGCAGCTGACCGAAATGTGCCCTAGTCCTTCTTGTCCCTCTGTGTTCTCAAGGACTAGTATGAACCGGTCTTAAATTAAGTACGCCTGAACCAAATGCTTGAAACGGCCAGCAAACTCTCTTTGCAGTATGGTCGCAGATATCAGTTATTCAGTTAACAGCTATTATGGTGGATTCATACTTCAGTAGGGCATACGGACAAAGCCTGTATAATCCGTTTTTTAATTCTTACTTTTTAAGGCAAACGCGCATAGCTTGGGCCTAAGTTGTGTTCATATTTTTGAACAGTATGTCCGTTTGTCCGTATGCCCTGGAGTTTTGGCTAAGTTGAACTGAAATTACCTTTGCCGGGCATATAAGGACAAAGTGAGATAGTGCGGTTTAGTATATATAGACGAACGGACATATGGCTGACGGGCAAAGTGGCAGACGGCTGTACGGGCGAAGGTGTGAATTGAACAGCCGTTCTGCCGTTCAGTTGGTCCCAATATCCATACGGCAGTACCGTTATTTTAATAATTAATATTAAAAATTGTTATTGAAAATACTTTTAATTTCAATTATTTTACCAATATTAATATTAAAAAATAAATGAGCTGCGCTATTTATATGAATAATTAATTAATAATAAATGAGGTTGGCTATTTATATTAATATTAAAATTACTGCCAACTGCTTATGTACAGTACTGTGCAAAAAAAAGTTCCTTGTTCGTCGGCGTACGACGAGCTTCGTCGTTCGCGAAAAGTGACGAACGGTGGCCGGAAAGTGACGAACAAAAAATTTTTTCAAAAATTTTTTAAAAAGTGCTTCAAAACACATTTTCAGTTTAAAAAAGTGAAAAATTGAAAATTGTTTGTTCGTCACTTTCCGGCCACCGCCCGTCACTTTTCGCGAACGACGAAGCTCGTCGTACGCCGACGAACAGGGAACTTTTTTTTGCACAGTACTGTACCTAAAGATGTTCGCAGTTGAAATTTTCAACAGAGGTACCAAGCTCCGTTGAAATGTTCGTCATCGAAAAAAATTTTCGATGACGAGCTTTTGTCATTTAGAACATAATGTTCTAAAAGACCAAGCTCGTCATCAAAAAATTTCTCGATGACGAACATTTTCGATGACGAACTTTCGATGACGAACATTTGTCTTTTGATAAATCACCGTTGAAAAAACAAATGTTCATCATCGAAAATGTTTCGATCAATCCAAAATTTTCGATGACGAACATTTTCGATGACGAACATTTGTCTTTTCAATAATGAACATGTATTTTCGATGACGAACATTTGGTTTTTCGATGACGAACATTTGGTTTTTCGATGACGAACATTTTTGATGACGAACATTTGTTTTTCGATGACGAACATTTTTGATGACGAACATTTTCGATGACCAACATTTTCGATGACGAACTTTTGTCGACGAACATTTTCGATGACGAACATTTTGTTTCGATAAATCGGGCCCTGGATGAGCCAGGGCAATCTACAGTACCGATAGAATTTTCTAATTACATACAGTACCGATCAGAATTACATACCTATGATGCTGCAGTCAGCATCACTGATCGAGCCATAGCGTCACTGACTGCAGTCATTGCATTGACGTCACAGGTCCAATAAATTGGACAATTTTATTTGGCATATTGAATTTCATTAAGTGACTCCGAAATCAGAGTCAGTGACTCCGGAATCGCGCTCACATTAGTCATCATTCACTTTATGCACGTTGTCTCAGTATATACATACATATACTTTACTTTAAGTATCCAGTTTCGCTGTTGACTAATGTGAGCGTGATGCCGGAGTCAGTGACTCTGACTCCGCAGGCATTTTGTAAAATTCAATAGAAATTTTCAATTTATTGGACCTGTGACGTCAATGCAATGACTGCAGTCAGTGACGCTATGGCTCGATCAGTGATGCTGACTGCAGCATCATAGGTAGTTAATTCTGATCGGTACTGCACTCCGGAGCCAAAACGGTGTCGCAGTCAAACGATTCCGAAGAAAATGTATAGTTTACTATATTCTTTGACTCCGGAGTGAGGAGACTCTGACTTCGGTATGACTTTGGAATCTGTAGTAAGTAATTTTATTTGGTACTGTAGGCACCAAAACGAGGTGCGTAATTTTTATTTATGAGACCACTCTCCACTGGACTAAAACGCACAGTCATTTCCACTCTACGAGTTCTAAACCGTTAATCTTAAATTCCGGAGTCCTGAGGTTTGTGGTATAACATTTTAACCCATACATTTTGTTTGAATTAAAAATGAAAGAAGAAAAGTTGACATTCAACATGCCATACCACAGTCCTCAGCCAACGACAAAAATAATAGAGGTAGTTCCAGAGGCTTTTAATAAGTCTTCTCATACAGTTTTACATAAATTGAATTTGTGAGAACTTATGGGAAGGTTACGAGTAGTACACAAAGTGTTGCAGAAGTCTTCACATAACCTTCTCATAAGTTCTCTAATAAAGTTATCATATAACATTATATCCTTTCGCTTAAAAACGCATAGAGTGCGCACCGCACACGCACACACACGCGCTCGCACATTAGATGCCTAGCAGCATGATAGCTACTTGAGGGTGCGATTTTTTAAAATATTAGTTTTTCAATAATGAATAGGTTTGTTAGTTGATTCTGAATATTTGATGTACACACAAGTTCCTACTATAGTCCATGCTGTCGTTTAGAAGTAAAAGTTTAAAACTTGTATTTTTCAAAATAGTGCAATAAAGTCAAAAAAACATCATGCACCCCAAACTACACAATGTACATACATATCATGCTCTTTCTTGCAAATATTTTTGCCCCTTTTAAGGTGTTTGTAATGATTCTGCAACTAAAGGTAAAGTTATAGCTGCTCTCAGGTTCTCATTCATAAAAACACTGAAGTTTACATAAATTTATGTAGTAATTATCAGGCTACCCATAAATTTAGATAACACAGTTTTGCTACGATTTACAAAGTGCGGCTAGTCCCAGTCGTGCACATGATCGCATGAAACACACGTCAAATTTTTCATCACGATCTTTTATTTTATTCAAAACGAACAATTCCGAGTACGAACGAGTCCAAAGTTAAACACTTTTCTGATCCGCTGCCATTGTGTCTGACGGGTCCAAACATTTTGTCAAGCTACATTGTTAGAATTGACACAAGAGATTTGTAAATGGATGGTTTGCTAAATGTCATGAGATTACGGTATGTGCTAATGCATTTGTGAAGGGAGCAAAAATAACAAACCAATTTGCCATGTGTGCACATCAAAAGTTGTTAAGAATAGGCAATCGTTATCAGGCAAACGTTTTTCGGGTAAATGCGCGAAAAGACAAACAGATTAATGAGTGCCATTAGTGACGAGTGCTGTGCTAAAAATTAATGGTTTGAACAAATATTTGTGAAACATGACAAATTACTCAAGCAGTTAATTAAAGTTTATAATTTGTAAACATAAATTTATTAACACCAATTGAGCGGGTTCGAATCCCGAAAAGAGCACCCACTGACGCAAATACTTGGGGAAAATCGCCCATTATACTTGGTTTTTGACACCCAAAATAATGACCCTCCAAATTTTACAATTTTTTATACATCCGGTACCAAAGTTTTTGCGTCAGCACCGCCTGGGACCCAAAAACCTATATAAACCCGTAACAAGAGAACCCGTCACTTCAGTTGACACCAAACCTTTGCGCCTTGCCGCCGAACCAAAAGCTTCCTACATACGTCTGCTTTATTGCTCTTGTTATTGTCTGTTGTTGCCTATTAACTGTCTCTACTATACTTTGTACCAGTGTACCCATTGATAACTGATAACCCAACTACCCTTGTACTCTTTTCTAATAAACGAAACCTGGTCGTTTGCCTTCTGTTCTTTTGGTTTCTAACTGGTAAGTGAGGTCGCCATTACAATTCAGCTCAGGTCAACAGTAGCGCTTTTACATTTGGCGTCGCGAGCAGGATACAGCAGTTAGTCCTAAGTACCCTTGACCCTTACCCTACCCGAGCACCCTACCCTACCCGATAGGGCTGTAACCTGCTCTAATATAGACGCTACTGACCTGCGTTTTGTTTGTAGTTAGTTTTTTTTTACCCAGTCTTTCATAGGAAAAAGAAAGTCAAGTAGACCATCAATAGGTAGGAGTAGGTCGGAGGTCCTATCCAAAGCAGAAAGTATATGAGCTCAGATCCGAGGGCTTAGGATAGTGACCAGTCACCCTTGAGTACACGGCAGCTAAGGTATCTAGGGCGGACCGCCCAAAATATGGAAAGAGAGCTGGCTGAATTAAGGGAGGAGGTGGCATTACTTAATAATGCCACAGATACCCTGAGAGCAAATACCTATAGGAAGTCGGCTCGTTGCTTAAACTTACCCATCTTTTGTGGTGATTTTGGTGAAGACTTTAAGGAGTTTCATGAACTTTTTGAACTCCTGAGCAGGGCGGAAGAATACACCGAAGCCCAAAAACTGGTAAAGCTCCCGGCGTACCTAAGAGGCAATGCCCTGGAAGTGTAAAGGTCATTGCCCGACGATGTTAAGAACAACTACTACACCCTGTGCGTAGCCCTGCGGGATGCCTTCCACCCACCAGCAAAAGAACTAGTCAGTTCAGAGGAATTGCACACCCGACAGCAACTCCCAGGTGAGTCCGTTGCCACCTACGCTCGTGAGTTACAAAGGCTTAGTCGAGCTGCTTACCCAAACATGGAAGGTGATGCCCGAATGGTCATGCTGCGTGGCCTGTTCCAAGCCGGAGTGAACTCACAAATAAAAGAACGGCTAGGATTCCTACCCCAAATGCCATCGACTTTTGCCGATGCAGTGATGGAAGCGAAACGACAAGAAGCCTTCATCGCCAGGAAGAACACTGCCAAGGGTCATGGTAAAGCACCCCCCGATGAAGATGCCATGGACATGGAAGCTCTGAGAAGAGAAGTAAAGGAACTGAAACGTTCCCAAGAGAGGAATAACAGAGTCTACCTCAGGGATAACAAGCGAACCTTCGGCAGTACCCGAATCAACATGGTTACGGATCCCATACCCGAATGGCGTCAAGAATTACAAGGTCTGGAGCGACGAACCACAGAAGTCATTGAGAAGCAACGAGAAGACATGAAGACCCAGAGGGTTAATGAGCAAAACCACTCGAGCAGAGTGGCACCCTCTGGCGGGTCGGGAGGAAAAGCCGATCATAGCAGAGGTTATAGAAAACGCAGCCCACCGCGCTGGACTGCTGATGGTAAACCCATATGCCTTAAATGTAAAAGGGCAGGGCATATGATGAACATGTGCCGAAGTGGTAACCGAAACCCAATTGGTAACCCTCAAGGAAGAAACAACAACCAGTTTACTCAAATGAGAAACAATGCGCGCGCCGAATCTACCCAGAAGCATATAATTAGGGGAACCAATTTTGTTGGACTCAGTGGAGATCAGCCACTGCAGGATGCTGTCTGGTGAGAGCAACCATACAATCAGCCTCTCGGACGTTTCTAGTTACCATTCAGTTTCCTCTCAATCAAATTTCAAACGAGCCAGATTAGCGACGCGTTCACCCAGTCCCCAACCATCACCAGCGAAGAAACCTATGGATTGTAACAGAGCCTCTGAACCCGGACTACCTCCGGATCACGAAGTACTTGTCATTACCCCAAATGACCCGCTTTCTTTCTCTCACGTGAACCCGATAACTATTGGTGGCGTGGCCTTTAAGAGCGCTTACAAAGCTGTACTTTATTTCTTTCTGTTGAAAGTCAGCAGAAGATTCCGGAGGGCTGCATCTCAAGCGGCTTGGTTACTCATTGCCGTCAACGACCACCAGTTTGTTCAACGCTACCTCGACCAAAAGAGGCATATTACCCTGAGCAAAGAAGAATTCAGAGACACGATGGGCCCAATCGCCGCGGAAGTCGCAAGGATCCGAATGGCGGAAAACAAAGTGCTCGAGCGGCGCGTGGACGTTATCGCTAAACAATATAGAGGATGCCGCTTGTCCTACGATAGCCACCCCAACCTGATGACCGAATGTGACCTCTTCGGTGAAGTACTGTACGGCTTATCCCTTGAAAATTTTGTACCCGGTGAACCCCAAGGCACCAGCCTACCCGAATTTTTACCCCTCAATCTACCCAACGAACCCGATATTATGGTTTTGAACGACGCGACAATTACCAAGAAGATAAACTTCCACCCGATTCACACGAACATTCGACCTCCAGGACTCCTTTTACAGTCCCCCGAGAGTACCCAATCAGCCGTGGACATTCTACAGCAATCCCGAAGGCTGCACAAATTCGACTTAATAGTCATTATCATTGGTGCTAGTGACATTATGGCCGGCACCACAGAATACCAACTCAGAGACGGATACGCTAAACTGTTTAGGACCCTTAATGAAAGGGGAGCCCGAAGGACCCTCATAACGGAACCCACCCCACGGAATGACCTTAAAAAGGGAATGGTCGAAAAAGCCCGAACCATCATGCATGAAGAATTGCAAGGACTCGCCGGTATTGATATTATACCCACCGATGACATTGACAATCCCCAGGCCATGCTACATTTTATCTCCAAGTGGACCTTGGCTCCCATGGGACTCCTTCGCCTTATGAGAATCCTTCTCCAGTACGTGCCCCAGCTGCGTATGTCCTACCATCGATGACAATTTGACCCCAATTTTACCTGCTGAACTTAAAGCCTAATGAATTGAATTTATTGAATTTACATCGAAGAAGACCTCAAATATATTGTACCTTTGTGAATTGCATTGAACCCAGTGATAACTTGCATGTTTTTCTGTGATATACTTATTTATCTGTAATTATATTGTAATGTAATTGTATGTATGAGCACCCTATAAGAACTATCAGACCCTGAGACGCGAGAACCCTATTACCCTATTAGTGACGGAGTCACTATTTAAGAGGGGGGTATTTGTGAAGGGAGCAAAAATAACAAACCAATTTGCCATGTGTGCACATCAAAAGTTGTTAAGAATAGGCAATCGTTATCAGGCAAACGTTTTTCGGGTAAATGCGCGAAAAGACAAACAGATTAATGAGTGCCATTAGTGACGAGTGCTGTGTTAAAAATTAATGGTTTGAACAAATATTTGTGAAACATGACAAATTACTCAAGCAGTTAATTAAAGTTTATAATTTGTAAACATAAATTTATTAACACCAATTGAGCGGGTTCGAATCCCGAAAAGAGCACCCACTGATGCAAATACTTGGGGAAAATCGCCCATTATATTTGGTTTTTGACACCAAAATAATGACCCTCCAAATTTTACAATTTTTTATACATCCGGTACCAAAGTTTTTGCGTCAGCACCGCCTGGGACCCAAAAACCTATATAAACCCGTAACAAGAGAACCCGTCACTTCAGTTGACACCAAACCTTTGCGCCTTGCCGCCAAACCAAAAGCTTCCTACATACGTCTGCTTTATTGCTCTTGTTATTGTCTGTTGTTGCCTATTAACTGTCTCTACTATACTTTGTACCAGTGTACCCATTGATAACTGATAACCCAACTACCCTTGTACTCTTTTCTAATAAACGAAACCTGGTCGTTTGCCTTCTGTTCTTTTGGTTTCTAACTGGTAAGTGAGGTCGCCATTACAATTCAGCTCAGGTCAACAGTAGCGCTTTTACACATTTATAATTTTAACGTAGATAAAATTTATTGTGCAAACTGTTAATGATGGGCAAATACCAGTTTCGCCAACTGGCACAGTGATGTAGGTGTTTTACACAGCGTTACAAGGAACTCCACGAAGGTTATCCAGCAGTCTAGTTACATGAAAGATGAAACTGCATCAAAGGAAGTATGAAATGTTACCGCCAGAAGGATCAACGAAAACGATACTGCTCCAGAATGATCACGGTTGTCACACTTAAAACCTGCCGGCTTTGATAAATGCGATCGTAAATTGTGTTCAGCCGGTTGCAGAGAACAGTGTATAAAATATTTTTATTTTATTTTTTTATTTAGTTTATCAAATCAACAAAATTGTGGGTCTCTTCTCTTGCATGACAATTTTGCTTTTTTTCTGGCTTCGCCTCAGCTACAGCAGGTTTTTCCTGCCGCCGCCTCAGCGGCGGCAGGTCTTTGTACTGCTTTTTCCGTTTAGCTGGAGCTTTGGCTTATGTCATGCTTACGTGCTTTATCTTTTGTCTACGGGGGTTTAGTTACTGAATAACACTTTTTAATTACCTCAGTCGCTAAAGAAAAATATAAATGTTTTATAATTAAAGTTGTGAAAACATTAGTTAATATAACTAGCGTAATTATATATTAAAAATTATTTTTTGTAAGCCAAGAATGCTAGTTTTTTACTACGCTCCCTCTAGGCCGAAATTAAAATGCAACGTTCAGTTACGCAAAAGCGGCATCTCTTTTGATGCCGATTATTGTATTATTGTATAATACTTCAAAACTTTTAAGCAAACCTTTATACAAATATAAACATGCTGGAAAGGAGGGGTCCGTACTTTTAATACAAGTGCTACGCATTTCATGTATGTTAGCATTTTAATTAGTATTATTTGGCAATATTTTAATTCAGCATTTCTAGAATCAATAGACAATAGACAATAAAATAGATATCATCATATTCGTCCGACAATAAATAATATTATCAATAAAATAAAGATCACTCCGACAGTCCGACGAGATTCGGTTTTAGCGTGTTGGGTACTGTAAAATTAAGATGCGGCAGGGTTGAACTTAGCGTAAGTCTTTGCCTTAGTCGCATAAGAATACTCGGAAAGTTTGCATAAAAATACTGCTTGTTAACTTAGTCCTCTGTTTTGTAAAATACGTGCTTTGACGTATTCGTATGCACGCTCATGCGTATATTAAGTTTATATGTTCATATACTGGCTAGCTAGTCGTAGCAAATACGAGCTGGCTAGCTAGCCATACCTAGCTAGCCAACATGAGGCTGGCTGACTTTTGCTGCATTCTGGGGATTTGCAATAGCTTTATATGACGAATTCTTGATGAATCACCTGAATTGCGCACACACTTGTTACAAAATATTTGCAGAAGCGTAATACTAGTTTAATACGTAATGAATTATATCTGAGTAAGCTAAAAATTTTCAGACATAGGCGAGCCTTAATACAACTAAGATTGCGTTCACATGATTTACACTGGCTTGCACCAAAAGAGAATAGCTCGAGAGTAGAATAACTCAGGAATAGCTTACCTCATTTAACCCTAAAGACTTATTCATTAGATTTGTTTTCACTGTGTCTTCGACAATAGGTACCTATTAACTAATCACCATACATTGAATATAATGGTTAAATATTGCAAAAGTGTGAACAACACTCGAGAATAGCTAGAGAATAGGAATAGCTCGAGAATAAGGTTGTTGCAAACGGCCGTTAGAAATCAAACTCGAAAGATGATACAGACGTTTAACTCATAGAATACTACGGTGTGATAGGATTTACAAGTTATGTGATATGGGAGAAATAGAAGATGGACTGCAATTTCTTATCGCTTGTCCATTTTACAAAGTAAACGAGAATTATTCAAAACATTTGAATCAAACTGATGATGTTGAAAGTTTAGATCTTGTTTTTTCACTGACATCGTGACTGATATCACTGTCACTGAGATCGTGTTGCAAATTTCGCCTATATTGCTTTTCAACAAATAAACAAGTGGGTCCCTAAAAGGGACAAATTCCGGTATAATGGCGTGAAAATAAAGCATTCATTTATCTCATTTAACATAATGCCGGATTCACACTGGCACTTGCACAATTACAAGCCCAGCCAATCAAATTTAAGCCCCCCAATGTAACGTCTTTTCTGTTCAGAAGTTTCGTTTTTGTTCTGAAATTTTGGGCAAAAAAGTTCACAGTTTTGAAACTTTCTCGTAATAAATTATGGAAGAAGAAAAATAAACTGGAAAGAAGGGAAAAGTAATGCTAAAACGCAATTCGAATTTAAAGATTAAACGAAACTAAAAGAAAGAAAAACCTGCACCCAAACTGAATGCTGCAAAATCTCTCCGCAGATTGGCTGTGCTTGTGCAAAAGATAAAATAGCGTTGTGCTTGTGCTTGTGCAGAATTTTCTGCAGTGTGAACCGGCTGTGCTTGTGCTTGTGCCTGTGCTTGTGCTCGTGCTTGCTTGTGCTTGTGCAAGTGCCAGTGTGAACCCGGCCTAACACAAATATGTCAATCACGTATGTACAGCAGTAGCGCTAGTCTGGCTGCAAGCAAGGTCTGGCTAAGAAGAAAGTGCTAATTGGAATTGTGCAAAAACATACGCGGTCAAAAAATGTCAGTTTTTGCACTTTCATTAATTTGCATATCACGCTAGATTGGCTAGCCAAAGACGTAGCTGTCTGTCAAAAGCCAGACAGATCATTGTAACTAGAGGGGGCCTAGCAACGGAGGAAAAAATCGAATTAAAACTATTTCGTACGCATTTTAAATATTTTTTCAGGACTAAAATGGTACAAACTAGTGTTTAAATCTAAAAGTCGCATTTGTTTTTATGTAAACCAAATTTGAGTTAATTATGGTCCCCATTGGCAGAAAAAAAGAACTGCCGTAAGTTAGGCCTATGCTGAGCATATGGTCTGGAGTGGCTCATAGCACCAAGTGTGTACTCTTGGTGCTATGAAATGATTACAAATATTCCGCCTCTAGGCGGAATAAAAATAGGAAGAAAATTATTCAAATTCCTTTTGTTAAACTTTAAATTTATTGGTTTAAACAACTTTTTTCATTATCGATTTGATTATAATTTTACTTAATTTAGTCCAAAGCCAATATTGAGTGATTTTTTTAAAATTTTAGCACTTTTATCTTAAGATGCTTATTTAATTACTTAATTGGTTTTGTCCAATCGTTAGTGATATCTGTGTCGCATATTCTGTTGTTTCAGTAGCATATTGTGTCAAGTTGTGGGATCTTATTGTGACAATTTTCTATAAACATTTAACATATAAAAAACATAAATACAAAATTTAGTGAAAGATAATTTTTACAAATCTGCTCTGTTTTGGGCAACTGTTGTTCTGGGAAGTTTCGCAATGAGGCAAGCTTAGGGCCTATTCCTTTACCGGATTAAAGAGTTAATTATAATCGGACTAAACATTTTAATAATTACGCTTAAAAATGCCATTCCAAAACCTCCGGATTAAACGGACTTCTAGCGCGCTGCTTTTTAATCGGACTAAAAGGACTTAACTATGCACGCTAATGTTAAGCGTGCATGTTAAGTTCGTCTAGTTTGGTGGTAGTTTTGGAATGGGGTTAGACTAAAATTAAGCAGCTGACTTATTTTATCTCGTTTAGTCCATTTAGTCCGATTTGTCATTTCAAAACCTCGGACTAAAATAAGTCCAGTCCGTTTAATCCGGTAAAGGAATAGACCCTAAGTGGGGGGTAGAGACGGAGAGGTAAGTGTTGTGAGGTCAGCAAAGTAAATCTTTTGAATCTGATTGGAGAGCTTGTTCTTTATCGTAACTGTACTTTTGTTGTGCAAGTGCTAGTGGCCTTGTTGATGAAAAAATTTCATTTCAATAAAGCAGGATTACAGTGGCGGCAGGTCTAACTTTCAACAAAAGTTAATGTACAAACTATTCTCAATAGAAGCATATGTTTACTTGACAATTTTGCAATAAATTGCTGCGTGTTGTATGTTGTTCACCTTTTAAAAGTCAGTGTTGAAATAATTTGCACCATTAACCACTGGTTCTGATTGTAGGATGCTCTGCGTTTATTCAGCATATTACACAGATGAGGGTGGCAAGCAGCATGTGGATGGCTTATTTTTCACTAAGCCTAACTGGCCACTTACTTATTTGTAATGAAATGGCATGTTTTGTTTCTCCAGTTTTAGGGTGGCTTTCACAAAGGTGGTTTTACTAAACCATGGTTTTACGTACGTTTTTATATGATTTGCACATAATTTCATTACAAAAAATCGCCTGATTCGTTACGAATTTCGTAGATTTTATTAAACCATGGTTTTAGCGCAGTTGAAATTAGAAACCTGCAGCACAGCAGGTCTCTGTTTTGCTGAAATTTTAGCTGAGCTAAAACCATGGTTTAAGAAAATCTACGAAGTTCGTAACGAATCAGGCTATATTTGGTAATGAAATTATGTGCAAATCATATAAAAACGTACGTAAAACCATGGTTTAGTAAAACCACCTTTGTGAAATCCACCCTTAGAATTTAACCTATAATTGTGCCAGTGCTGAAATTGACACGCTGAAACTAAGTTCAACGTTAGCCTACTACGAGATGATAACAGCTGTTTAGGATGAAATTTCTAGTTTTATCTTTAGTGATATTTCAAAGCCGCGTGTAATCTCTTGTATTTAATGACTGCGGAAATTACCCAATCATTAGATTGGGACATAAATATGTCTATATTTTAAAAAAATGGCATCGCTATGTTTAGTTTTGTATGTTTGAATGTAGAACGGTTATAAATTGTTGCGAACTCACTTTTCAACAATTTTCCTAGACACTGTTGATCGATATCCGTCATGACCAACATAGATACGAACAAATTACAAAAAAGCGTAACCGCTTACGGAGCAACTGGCGGTAATTTTAATCCTGACATGAAAGCAAGATCTCTAGAGTAAGTCTAACTAATTCTCTTCTGAGTCATTCGTTTAGATTATTATATTAGTACGTTTTAAGCTTTTATGATTATTATTACATACAATTTTGCTAACAAATAAATGACAAAACAAAAACAATGGATAATCAAAAAACTAAAATAAGTTTGAAGTTTGTTAAAGAAGTATCTATTACTGTATTATGTAATTGTCTGAAACTTCTATGAAACTTGGCTTCGTTAAAACTGCTTTGATCTTTTGGTATGTCTAATTGTTTCTTAATTTTTTTCGCTGACAGCAAAAGAAATAGGTGCATTTCAATCGGAATCGCTCTTTTGGCAATAGTTGTACTTTATGCACAAGACTCTTCTTACTGGACATCTATTTGGCCTTTTCTAAAACAGGTAACTGTCACAAAAAAACTGCTTTATTATACTGTTTTGTAGCAAAAAAATTTTCTAATTACTTATATTCTTTAGCTATTTTTGAGTGCTGTTAACCATTTTTACTATATTTAGGTATAATATTAAATGTATGGCAATTTAGTAATGTTTACCCATTATCGAGGAAATAGTGAAAACAGATAATTATGAATGTCTTTAGTGTTGAAAGAGGTCAGCTATTCTAGGGTGGAATTCTAGAAAGGTGATTAGCGAGTGACTAACTTGATCAGTCGCTAAACGTTCTTTCATTATGTTTTGTCATTACGAATTCTACACGCTGAAAATAGACTTGCCTGATGTCGTTCTGCACACGCGTTATTCTTTTAATCACTGACTAACTTAATCACCCTTCTAGAATTCCACCCCTAGTCTCCAGCTATTCAATTTTGATACAAGCCAGTGCTTTTATTTCAGTGCAACCAAATCTATTGGCTGTTAAGTGTGCATGTGCGTGCAATTGTCAAGTATGAACTCTGACCAAAAATGCTGAACCCTGGCACAGAGCAGGCGGCGTGGTTATATGACTATTTGCTGTACTCTTGATGTTTGCAGCTCGTTCTTTGCGTAATAAAGTCGCGTATTTCTTTTGTCTCAGGGTTCAGTACATTTTGGTCAGACTTTAGTTTACTGAAGTTATCTAAACTAAAACTGTCCTCAGATTGAAATATATAATAGTTAATAAAGGAGGTGTTACACGATGAATTAAGTTTCAATTTCAGACAGATAAAGAAGTCGTTGAAAGCTTTCTTGGTTTCGTCGCAGCTGCCTACAGTTTCGGCATGTTTATAAGTGCACCCGTTATTGGCTACTGGAGCAATCGAATTAAACAAACCCGACTGCCCATTATATGCGGATTGATAGTAAACATTGGTGGTAATGCAATGACAACCCTTGTTCAAGCAGTTTCGCACAATCAACGGTGGATGCTATTGGTGTCCAGATTTATCGCAGGTCTCGGAGGGGGTGAGTAAAAATTTAAATTTTTTAAATTTATATTAATCATCAATTATTTAAATTAAATAAGTAAATTAAAGTACATTAGACTGCTGAATCCTTTATATTGACTGGCGCTTTAAATAATCAGAAGAAACAAACGTAATGATTGTGTACCAGCAAGAGTAGTACCAGTAATACCAAAATTTTATGAATTGCAGTGCTAATCGATTGACTTTTTCAAGTATCATTCAATAGAAGTTCGAACTTTTCCGAAAAACACTGCCTCGGACTGTTCGGAATAGTAATGCATGTATGCATTTGCAATTCTAGTAAAATTCCAATAAAATGCGTTTCTACACTTGAAATTGCTGAAAAATTACAAGTGAAAATCGTTCGCCTGATTTTTGCAGTTTTTTAACTGTAAAACTATTAAAATGTCAAGAATTTAGAAATATTATAATAAAAATTATAAATATTTAACTGGATTCAATACGAATAAATTTTCACGATTTTTTTTCCACATAAAATGTGCTTAATAATTTTCACTGACTCTCAAGTTTATGTAACAGGTTGTCTTGGAACACTGCAAGCTTACGTTGCAATGGCCTCAAGTTATGAGGAACGAAATGTCGCTATGGCTTTTGCCTCCGCCTCAGTTTCGCTTGGAATCGTGGCAGGCCCAGGTAAATTCATTTTGTAACTTTCCACTAAATTTAGTCTCTAAGGATGGAATTCTAGTGTTAAGTTTCTGGTCGGTTAGATGCAGCCTCTAAGGCTTTCAGGTAGATTACCTAGGTCCGAGACCGAAGTGTGACCCCCCTGACTAGAAGGTAGGGCCTACGTCGCTCCCTAAGCCTGGAAAAGTACGTAAACCGAAACTACGCTGAAAGTCTACGCTATCTGACCTAAAAATACAGAAATTACACGGAAAACCAGTTAGAACAATGTTTATTAACCAAAACGCAACATTTGGGGCAGATACAATAACAGGCCGCAGCCGAAAAACACAACCAACCACACCTAAAATTCGTAACAAAACTGTGCCGCTTTTGAGCCAAGCACCTTACATCAATTTGTCAAATGTGAATACGTTGAGCGTTTGTTATTGTAAAAACTTCGTTAGACATAATTTTGACCTTTATAAACACGCTATTCACACTAACCACATTTCTTAGACATACTTCACATCCCTCTCTCTCCGATAAAGTTCGGCCCGAACTTTCCCGTGAGATTTTTCTGAGAAGTTTTGAAGGTTAGAGTCAAAAATGGAGTCGAAGAAGGGGGAAACTCAACCCGCTTTTATCCTAGAGAAAGGGGTGTATCTGCATTTATACATAACTAGTAATTATAACAAATATTAACAGAGCACTTAAAATTTCAAATCACAAAATCAAACTAAATCAAACTACTAATCAAAGGCAAAACAAATACAAAACAAGTTACTAGTCCACACGGATGGAAAAACAAAACAAAAATGTTAAAGCACATATGACTAATACCCGAATTATAAGTTTGGAATGATTAGAAGCGAGCATGGGTTTAGATGTGTGTAAGATGAAAACCATTAGTGTCTTTTTAAAATCGGTCGAGGTTTTTACCTTGACCCTCCCTCTCTCTCCGATGAGCAAAAAATAAAACTACAGGATAAGACAGATCAAGGATCGGGAGAGGGGTCGGATTTCGGCAGGGAAACCTTGAGTAAAAACGCATCCTCGCTTTTGCATACATATTATGTTAGACTACAGGACATATAATAAAATACCGAGTTTTCCCATTGTTATTGCAAATTTCAAATTCTAAATTATGGTTCGTGCGCTTATACCGTTTGTAATTTACCCGTACGGTGCGTTTGTTTTATAAATAAAGTAAAAGATTTGTTTGGTTCTTGGGTTTTTATCCGTAGTTTATAAGATTCGATAAGTTATAAACGTGGCCGTTATCACTTCTAGGCCGACCATAGGTGTAAGTGTAGCCCCATACGGCAGGTATACTCCATGCCTTGGTGGCCTCGGCCATATTCGCCCCAAACCGGCGGCCGGATACATAACCTGATTTGCAGGTAACACCTTTTATGGCCATTTTTAAAATCGTACTAAGTTCCAACTACGTCAAACCTATAATTTCGTTTTATAAATGGCCCCTGCGGCCTTGTTTCAAATCCCAAACGCATACGTACCAAATTAAAATTGCGCACTATTCAAGTCAAAGAAGAAAAGGGGTCATATGAGGTTACTATAATTTAAACTATTTTGACAGGTTTGTACAGGGGTACAAGACAAAGAAAAGATGTTTTAAACAGGAGACAATTTGAGCCTACAATGACACTGCAAATTCAGCATAAATATGGCAATAATAATAATGAAACTATACAGTATTATAAAACATTTTGCATTAATAGTTACTAAAATAAGGCAGAATTATTATGGCAGGTTAAACCATTAATCACAGAATTAATCAAGATTAAATCACAAATAGCATACATACACAACAACACATACATACATTATACACATAACCCATATATACACCACACAAAGCACTGATCGCAATAATGATTAGTAATTGATCCTCCTCCTGTACACATTACCATACTACGTCAATACTTGAAAGCAGAATCAGATTAGGTTTGATTGTACAAGGATCGGATTAGTTCAGTTACATCAAAATCATTATCATTTGTTTTAGTATTTCTATTTTCCACGACAACCAACGAATATTTGACAAGAAAACGACAGAAGCAAAGAAAAATAGACAACGCAAGGAAAGAAAACTAACCAAAATCAGCTAATAAACAAAACAAAACACAAAACAAAACTACACCAAATAAACTAAGCACTACTCGCAATTAGCAAGCCGTACACCGCACAAATCACGCAAATCGCAGAAAAAGAAATCAAAAATAATCGACTAGTACACAAGTAAGACATCAAAAATACATATTTTCATCGCCGTAAATATGACACCCATGCACACAGAAACACACGCACAGCACACACAACAATACACAATACACGCCCACTACTACACACTATATCGCTTAACACATTAAACACTAATTTACACACTATACAGTTCCAAAATTCCGACCAAACCTTCAAAGCAAACCGAAATTCCGTTCAAATCCATGCCAAAATCGTGTTCAAATCCGTATTTCCGTTCCCATTAGCACATCAATACTCCCGCACATACCCACGAACATCAAAAGAAAAGAAGAAGGAAGAAAAACCCCAATAAAAATCAAAAGAAAATATCCAGAACCAATCAGGAATCACCCAAAACAGGTAGAAATTTGAAAAATTTTGATTGAATTTTGAATTAATTTGATTACTGTTAATTAATTATACATAATACATCAATTATAGTTAGGGGGGAAAGGTGTTGGTTGCCTGGGGATGATAGTCTGGGCCATGCGTCCCTGTGCCACCACTTATCCCAAGTTTCTAACACCTTTCGTATTTTCGTTAATTATACCACCCTCACTCCGCTCATTAGTCAATTTGTTGTTTTCGTAATGTCAGAACAATGTGACATGGGCGCAGTGCTAGTTTTGTCAAAATGACTGCAGCTGGTCCGATTTGTTCGGACGGCTGCACACCGCCACCTAGCGAGCTGGCGGGCCAGAGTCGCCATGTTTTACATATGGTGGCTCTGTGTGCTCTTGATATACCGCCTATACGTAATGAAAAATGATCGGGGAAAGTTAGAAAATCTCCCTTGGCGCACCGGGCGGCATCGCTCAGACGCCGAGGGGGGTTTTCTAGGCTAGGGAGGGGGTTGAGCGAGCGAGCGGGTTATAATAATTAACAAAAATACCACATTATCACAAATCACAAATTACCGACCCAAAACCAGACAGACAAAATTCACAATATGATAATTGATTAGTCACAATCAGGGGGGGGGTCAAATTCGAGTAAAACGAGTCACCGATCGAGTGTTGACGAGTCATGAGCACTGGCTACGCAGGGATTAATCAGAAAATGAATTAAAATGAATCAGTTCATAATTTTGGCAAAATTTCAGAGTAATTAGTTCCCTCTCGAATGAGGGTTAGTGATTATCGGGTAACGTTTTGGGGACCGGATCGTTATAGGGGGGGCACAATGATGACTATCATTGGCAATATATAGTCCGGATTATGAGCAATGATGCAAATCGTAGCGAGTCCATAAATTAATTTCAAAAGTCACACAGGGTAATTTTACACACACAAAAATAACATTATATATAATAAATACTAATAATAACAAATAACACGGTAATTTCGGTCATTTCAACTCCTCTCACAATCAGCCTCTCGGACATTTCTCCATTACTATTTAGATTAGATCCTAGATCCTAATTTAGAATCTATAGGAGGACAAATGCGGCATCGCACACGCCTCCAATTATAGATTTAAAAAAAAGAAAAGAAATTCGTACTAAAAACAGGTATCGTGTCTGAAAGAAAGAGCATGTTAATTATCACCCCTAACGGTACTACTATATTATATAAACTAAGGCCTTTTTGGCAGAAAATATGCTCCCTACAGCTTTTCACTGTAGTGCCTTACCCGATTATATACCTCTAGAAATTCGGGTTTGCTCCCTTTTTCCTTTTTTTTCAAATCCCTATTACTATTAAAGGTTTCTGAGATTCATCTATATAGTCAAAGACAATAAGACAAGCTACGAAAAGCTACTAAAAACCATGGCTGACAGTAAGGTAAGAATAAGGAGAGCTTTGGTGCTCACGTACGGCGATGCCGCCCTCGAAAACGCACACTCTCCGCATCTTATCCTACTCAGTATCACTACCACCATGCCATGGCAATTGCCATTCCGCAAACAAATCCGGCGGGTAGTAACACGCTGCCCGGAGTTTGCGCTCCCGTTTGTGGTTTTGCGTCCGGTGTCTGGCGCCGCCGGGTTGCAACAGGGCTGCAGCAGGGTAGTACCAGGTCTGCGGCGGGCCAGCCAAGCCAGCGATGTTAGTGGCCCGGGGGTGGAATGGCGGGTCGATGGGCGGATAGCGCACATGGTGGGGTGGATGCGATGTTCCCTGCGCGTCCACGAAAGGCGGGTGTGGCAACCCCTGCTGGAATCGCGCCACAGCGTTGTCCATGCGCTTCCGGATCACGTCGTGCCACTCCATCTCCTCCACGGTCGTCATCGACGTGCGGCCCTTGCCTGAATCATCAAAAATAGCTTCTCCTGGCCCTAGCTGCACAAACCACAACACAACCGACGTGTACAACGCACCCATGATGTTTTCCATGGTGTAGAAGGGCACGTGCGCCGCTACTCGGCCTCTGTCAATGTCCACTCCTGTACCCCAATAGGTGGCCCTAGGAGCTGCCTTTGCGAACAACTTATGGGCGCTCGCCACTAAAAACTCACGCACAGGTGGTTGGGCATAAAACTTTTCCCAAACCAACTAATAGGCGGTGACCAGGCGGGGACCTTGACGCCAGACAGCGTCCATGGGCATGCGTTTCAGCTCCCGTTCGATGGTCTGCTTAGCGGTGCCGCCATGAGCAGCGCGTCCGTCAGCACTACGCAGCCACTCCGCCATGTCGTATCGTCCCACAAAGACACACCGGTCATGGTGATACCAGTGTTCCGCCGTCGGGAGGGTGATGGAATACCCCCGATGCTTTAGCTCCCGTACGTGGTTTGTCGCCGGGTCCACGTATCGGTACATGAATGAACACGCCATCCGGTATTTGAAAAATGGCGCACCGTAATAATACTGGGGAGGTGGATGGGGCGGGTACTTGTAGTATAACCCATACGCGTCTCGAATACCGCGCATAGCCGCCTCCAAACGACGCGCCTCCTTACACAAAAACGAGAGCGTCTCCGGGTAGTCGTCAGTCATAGTTAAGTGCGGGTAAAGATATAACTCAGGCAATAGCTGCACCGCACAATAAGTAAAAGCCATCGCCTTAGACGCAGCCGTAGCCTTAATTTCGACCGGCTGGTGGGTTACGGGGTATCGAACCGCCGGAAACAGCCACACACAGGTATAGAACTGAGTCTTATCGGTCGTGGCTGACTCACGGTCCCTAGGTTCATAATCAACAGTCACCGTTTCTTGTCCTAGCAAGTCCCGATAGGGGAGGTGGTTCATTAGCGGCTCAAAGAATTTCAATAGACCCTGAGATGGCAGAGCCTACATAAATGCCGCTTCCTCCCGAAGCCAGGTGAAAGCCAAGATCCGATAGCGGACCAAAGACGGATGGAGAGCCGTTGGGTTGCTCGGGCAGCTAACTGGAAAGTCTAGGATATGCCACTCACGAAGCACCGTGAAGTCCCGCACATATGCCACCGGTTTGTTCTCAGGAGCACGCGCACGCACCTCGTCAGGTGGGTTCGCGTGATCTCTGGGAGCGAAACGGGTCCATTGTGGAGTCGTCTCAGTGTACTTGGTGGTGGGATCCAGCTTTAGCCTCACATACTTTGCCACAGCCAACTTCTCTCTAAACGTCTTTGTTCCAAGCCACGAATTCAACCAAATCAGATAAGGAGAATCCGTTGGAGGTGGGAGGTCAGGCCTTTCGGGATTCACAGGTCTTGCTGCCACCAGGTTATGCCAATCAGGTGTGGACGATGCCGTCCTCTGCCCGGGCTCTTCATCCATAGGCCCGGTGACAGTCAAGTAAATAGCCCGTCCAGGCTGACCCCTCTCCAACGGTTGCTCCTCCTCTGAGAACCCGACGTCCTGCACATCCTGAGCAAAAACGGCTTGCTCCTCCCTGAATGGTGCCGCTGGCTGAGGTGCAGGAATCGGTGGAACGTCCAAGTGGGCGTGCAGACGATTGAGGGCAGAGAGCATACGCTCCTGGTCCCGTCGCATCTGCTCCTGCTGCGCTGCACGATGCGCGTGCCCTTGCCGCAACAACATGACCTCAAGCATGCGTCGGGCTTCCTGCATTTCCTCTTGGCTAAGAGTCAAATAACAATTAGCCTTGCCCTGAAACAGGCTGCCAATTGGCAAAAACACGTTAGTTATATACAGGGGGAGAACATAAAGCTCCCACTCACGAGGATGCGGTACAGCGACCACACGGTCCTCCAGAGGCAGGTCATCAGAGAAAACATAGTACACCTGCCACGTCACTTCCTCTCGCCGTAATTCGGCTCTGTGCCATTTGGCATAATTGCTATAGGTAGTGATTAAGTTTGCCGGTGGACCAATGAGGTACATTCGTTTATCCTCAAAGGTTGGCAAATCTACCATAGGAGCTGGTGGAACTATAAACTCCTCTTCCTCCGATGCTTTCCGCATTTTTGGAGGCACTATAAACTCAGTTCCAGCATGTCTTAACTCAATAGAAGACGGCCTACGCTTACGTGTCATAGGCGCCATATAACCTGACCAAGGCTTGTCAGCTTTTTGCGGTTTGGCGGCTGGTTCCTGTGCTGTATCCATTGGTGTAGGCGCCTCCGTCTCGATCTCGATTTCCATCGGAGTCGGTTCCTGGGCAGATGATGGTGGTGCCCTGCTCCCTGGCTTTGGTGTTGTAGCCCGTTGACGTGGTGATGTTGACTTGCGGGCGTACTGTTTCGTCTTCGGTGTTGGTTGATGGCTTGGCTTTGTACTACGTCGAATTCGTACTGCGTCGAATTCGTACTGCGTCGAATTGGCTTTCTGAAACTACTGCATATCGCAACTCTTTTGGATGTTCAAGGTCAACCAAAGGAATTGAGTGTACAGCCGACTGACGTTGACCAGCGACTATCATACCGACCACTTGCACTTCAGGTTCCGCTATCTCATCGTCCTCTTCCTCACTATCGTCCGAAAGACGAATAGTGTGAAGGGTGCTAACCTCCTGTGTAGTGGTACGATAGGCCGGGAGCCACCTGTCGCGCCGTACAAGGCCAGACGATGATTGTCTTTCCCGCTCGCGAATAGCGGCTGGGGTCACTTCCTTGGTGACAGAGTTGCGCTGCATAATTTGCTCAAGCTGTAAACCAGTAGTACCTGGCTCCAGATCCTCCTCCTCTGTGCTCGCCTCACTCTTGGTAGCTACGAGAATCAATTTTCGGAACTCGCGGGGTCCAGGTGTTCTGCGGAAAGTGTGCTGGGTCGATGTCGACCTGCGACAGTTCCTTTCGAACTGCCCACCGTTTGAAAATTGAATCTCACGCGCCACCCCTAAACTGCTCAACAGTCGCACTAGATTCTCGCGGACTGGGGTGCGCACGGCTTCGGGGATGTTCAATTCTAGCGCCTGCAGAGCTACCCCCCAATAAGATGGAACAGATTGCCCCTGCTCGCGTGCTATGCGCCGATTCTCGCGGATGGTTGCGAGGAGCTGATCTCGCCGTTCTTCCTGTGCGTCGCGGTCGCGCGCGCTAGTGACGCGGGTTAGCGGCGTTAGGTGGCGGAGGCCTACGATGGGACCTATCATTTGCAACTCTGGATTGTATACCGGAGATTCCCAGGGCCAAACACCGCGTGCACTGTCGCCACCTGCACTGCTTGCCACAGCTCCTCCTCACGCATAGCTTGTCTCAGCGCTTGCCCTACGCGTGCGGTGACCACAAGGTCGCCTATCGCGTACTCTAAAAGCGCTAGGGAAGGAATGGGGGTAAACCCCAAATGCTCGTAAGACCGTGCTCCTGCGCTGCGCTTTTGGGAGAATCGAAGCCAAACATTAGCGCTGTATTGTGCAGGCTGATGTTCGTTTTGCAACAGCCACCCACAACATCCGCATCGTGACGGGGGATGTTATGGTCTCTAGGTTCAGCCCCAAAATTTAGGATGATTGACACATTATGCCAAACCTCCGTCAGTTCTACGACCGAATGCTCGAGCCCCGGCAAGCCAAGCCACCGACTAAGACGGATGACGTCGTTATGAGCCCCTACTGACATGTAGAGGACGTGATTAGAGGGGTCGAACATTTGACGCATAACCGACATCAGTATGTCGTAATCTGCCAAGCAATGCATCACATAGCCGACCATAATAACCATATAACGCATAGGCGTTCGATCGGCATAAGTAAGCGGGCCGGCTAACTGAATGGTAGAAACAGACTCGGACTGCCGTTGCCCGTAAGCCATGCCAGGGATGCCCTCAATGTCAAACAGGACGTAGCCCGTCTGCATGATATACGCCAGGTCATCCAGATGCACTAGCAACTGGTAGAGAGAATCAATAAGGATGACTTCCCGCGTACGTGCCAGATTTCGAAGGTCACGCAGCAAGTCTAGATTCTGGCGAGTCAGGTGGTCTGAGTTGGTAAAAGCTGCACTAACCATCAGAGCCAGTTGATTCCAGGTATTGCAGTTCCTGGGTGACGGTCGGTCCCGCTGTCGTTACCCGATATGGGTGCCGGTTCGGTCGTACGCGCTCCAGGGATATTTGACGGGATTCCCGGGGTAAACTTTTTCCCAAGTACCGGGCTTGCCGCTGTCGGCGACGTCTGCGAGCCAGACGTTTCCTCTGCTGTTGGGCCGAAAACTCCGGCTCCGAATCCCCACTACTAGTCTCCAAATCCGAATCGCTATAATAAGAGGCCCTAGCGACCGGACGCTCGTCCGAGTCGGAATCAGAGGAAGGGGGCCTAGCTGCCCCCGCACTAGTGGAAGCCATGGGGGAAATCGGGAAATCGATTGATTCGAAACTTGCGCGATACGACCCGACTAGCACTAAAACAAAAAAAAATAAAGTACAATTATATATACAATTTTACACAATTTCGTACATTTATACATAGACATGCAATCACAGGGGGGGTATGGGGAAGATAGGTGGTTTTGGTGGATTTGCCATTACGCACTGGGTCGATGCCAACCTGTGTCCCGCGCTAGGCAATTTCACCGGATCCATACTGGGTCGATGCCAACCTGTGAGGATTCCTTCTTTCCACCATACCAAATTTTGTTAGTTTGACCAGTGCAACAAGCAAAATTTTCGTGAAATTTTAGTTAGCAGAATGCTCCGGTAGAAATCCCAAAATGGACATGGGGTCCTGTTGTTCCCCGTTGGTGAAAATGCCAGTTTGTGCCAACATTTCTACCGAGTTTTCGGATTCAGCATTCTCCTGACTATATACTGATGGTGCAACAGTTTCGGTAGGGTTAATAGGGGGGTCTCGAAGTGCAACCTTAGGTTGTGGGGGTGAGGTGTCATTCCCCAGTGCAACTTTCTTTAGTCGGTTTACATGTACCGTTTCAATCTTAGATTTAGTAGTGCCAACTACTGGTGCTATATCAACATTAAAGTTATCGTGCACCTTCACTATTCTAAACGCTCCATCGTACCTAGGTGCTAACTTCGGTGATTTACCCGGGCCTACCGGTACACTCTGTACGTTCTTATATACGATATCACCTACAGTATATACTTTAGCTTTCACCTTCTTATCGTACCATTCTTTCCGTTGCTGCAACGCTTTTTGGATATTAGACCGTGCGATCTCCCAAGACTCGCCCAATATCTCAATTAGGTCAGACTTATATTGATCTACTGATAGGTAATCGCCGCCTATGTCGGGGTCGCACAAATCTATAGGCAAAACTATATCCCTACCATGCAGCAAAAAGAACGGAGTTTCCCGCAAGGTGTCGTGCGGAGACGCTCGGTAGGTCATAATAACCCAAGGGGGAATAAGGTCCCAATCCTTCTGCTGCTGATTTACGTACCTACGTATTAGTTCCCGAATAGTGCCGCAAGCACGCTCTACTATACCATTAGCTTGAGGATGGTAAGCTGTGGTTTGGAATTTGACAGACCCACAGACCTGGTAGACTTGCTGCATTAATACGGATTGAAAATTTGCACCACGATCCGTCAAAATTTCCCGAAGTACACCGTGTCTAGCTACTATTTGAGTCAAAAATTGAGCTGCGATAGTTTTAGCTGTTTCGTTTCGTAACGGTATGGCCTCTATCCACCGGGAAAAGTGGTCAACCACGATTAATGCAGCAACGTACCCACGACTACTGGTGGTAAAGTGGATTACATCCATAGCTATACGTTGAAAAGGAGCTGTAACTGGCTGAAATTCGCCTAACGGTGCTTGAGGCGACCGGGGTCCGATGGAATGGACCGCGCACGTAGGACATTCCTTAATAAACTGCCTTACATCCCGTGCTAACCCGAACCAAAATACAAGTGTAGAAAGTAATGCGTAGGTCTTACAATAAGCCTGGTGTCCACCACCGTACATGGAGCTATGATAGTATAGAAAAATTTGTTTGCGGAATTTTGCAGGGATGACCAGCAGTTTATGTGCATTTTTCCTACGCCGACCATATAGGTCCACGTGCCACTTGTATAAGATCTTATCTTCGTACGTATAGTCGGACGGTATGGACTTATTTGCCTCAAATGCTTCGACTAATGCTACCGTTTCTAAATCTGTACGTAACTCCTTATTCCAAACCTCAGTATCCACTTTTAGGTATTCTAACACGTCCGTAGGTTCACACTCACACAGGCTGGTGGGAACATATTATCTGTTCCTTCGCATTCTACTTCTTCTACTTGGGCTTCGGAATGCAGCGGTAGGTTCTTAATTGAACTCGTGTGGGCTATGCTTCCCGCAGCGGCTCGGACTACTTCTGGTTCCTCCGCCTGTATTGGGACATTACGAGACAGGGCATCAGCTACTACATTTTCTCGACCTTTACGGTACTCGATTACGTATTGAAATTACTGCAAAGCGAGTGCCCATCTAGCTAGGCGTCCACTGCCTAGGCCTCGTGTACTACCGAACAACACTTTAAGTGCTTCGTGATCGGTGACTAGGGTGAACTCAGCGTTAGAAAGGTAGTGCCGGAAATGCCGACACGCCCAGATTACTGCGCTGCCCTCCAAATCGTTAACCAAATACTTAGCTTCATCCTTGGTTAGGCTCCGACTGGCATATGCTACAGGGCGTCTGGCCTTTCCGTACTCCTATTCTAACACTGCACCTAATTCTGAGTAGCTAGCATCTGTACACAGCACAAAGCGTCGTTCCCAATCCGGAGAAATTAGCACAGGAGCTTGAGTAAGAAGCTTACGTAAGGTATCAAAAGCGCTTTGGCAATGCTCTGACCACACGAATTTAATATCCTTCGTCAGCAGCTTATTTAGAGGCGCCGCCTTGGCTGAAAAATTCTCAATAAATCTACGATAATAATTTGCAAGGCCCAAAAACGATCTTAGTTGCGTAATATTCCTAGGTACTGGAAATCTACGTACTGCTTCGACCTTTTTAGGCTATTCCTTGCTCGGACAGTATATGACCTAGGTATTCGACTTTACGCCTACCAAACGTACACTTCTTAAGCTTCAAACAAAGTCCATTAGCTAACAATTTCCGAAAGATAATTTCAATCATTTGCAAGTGGTGATCCTCATCGGGGGAAGGTACCAAAATATCATCTATATATACAAGGCATTCCGTAATTATAGATTCCCTAATTCGTTGGAAAGTTGCCGGAGCATTAGTTAACCCAAACGGCATCACGTTCATTTGGAATAAACCCATGTGCGAGATGAACGCGGTTTTCTCCCGATGCGGAGGGTACATCTCCACCTGCCAATAACCAGATGCTAAATCTATGGTAGAGAAAAATTTGCCAGGCTTCAGAGAGTCCAGTATTTTATCGATCTTAGGTAACGGGTATTGGTCCTTTTTAGTAATTTCATTCAACCGTCGGTAGTCTATGACGAAGCGCGTGGTACCATCCTTTTTAGCTACCAACATACAAGGAGAAGACCAAGGACTACTAGATTTTTCACAAACCCCTTGGTCCAGCATAGTTTTTATATGCTTTTCAATTTCTTGCTTGTCAGATGGATTTGCACGAAAAGGAGCCGAAGTTACTGGACCATTATTCCCCGTATTTACTACATGAAAACCCTTTTTACACCTTCCCATATTTTCGGAGGTAGCAAATACTTCTTTGTACTTGCAGGCTAACTTAGCTAGAATCTGCTTGGTAGAGGGCAGGTCACAATTTTCCAAATCCAACCCCTTTAGTACCTCTTCGTCAGATAGTAACGTAGGGTTATCTGGGTCTGGGTCGAAAGATGGCAAATTTTTCTCGTTACAATCCACCGGTTGTTCGTACTGGTGTATATACTGCTCAAAATCTACATAGTGGGGTGTATACACATTCCCAACTGGCGAGTAATTATCACACTCCTTGGTATACTGTTGCTGATCTACACCTGCGTATAGTGTGATGCCTCCCAAGTTATCCCTCTGGGATATGGATTGTGGGCCATGCGTCCCGCTTATCCCAAGGGAGTCACCACCAGAGTATACCCTATCCGATTGTACGTACATCGCGATGGATTGCATATTCTCAGTTAGGTAACACTGTTTACAATCGGGCTCACAGTATACGATCACACCGTTTGCAGATTTAGGTCGGACCATACGTGCCTGTGCAATAGAACTGCCTCGTCGTAGCTGTACGTACGTACCAGAGAGATTAAAGGCTCGTACGTGCGTAGGTTGTGCTAGGTCGTAGATTAGGCCATTAGGTATATAAATGCCCTTTTCTTCCAATAGTTCCAATTTAGATTCTAGATACAGAGTTTCGGCATCGACTTGCAAACACACTGTGGATTGAGTTTCACACTCTTCAAAATCATTTGTTTCTCTTTTTCCTCTTGCAGTCCTCTCTTATTTGCAAATTGCCGATCCTTTTGCAAAACTATTGGTATTAAAATTTCGGAATTCGGACCTATCTCTACGTCTTCGCACAAAACTATGCACATACCATCCTCCTTACTCGTACGTATGTTATCCAAAATGGTGGTAATATCGTCAGGAAATAACATTTCCGCAGTTCCAAAAGTGCTAGTTATTGTATGCGTTGCTAACTGCATAGTCCAAGAATTTTCGGCCCTATTCCCAAAACTAAATCATATGGACATACTTTAGTTACATTACACACGTATATAAAATGGTGCCCTTTAAACTCAATTTGGCCTTGGACTGATGCGGAATACTGCATAGGTTGATTGTTAGCTAACACTGCGTAAGGGGCTGATGGTGACATAATTTTGGGGAAATGGTACCGATTTTTAAGCACTTCGTATAAATTTTCCGACATGATAGAATGAGAAGCCCCGGTATCTAACAATGCAAATTTTGACGACAATTCTGACATACGTACGACAATTACACAAGCACGGCCACGAGATATACGAGTTCTGGGTCCGATATAGTAATCGGTGTTTGACAATTCAGTTTCGAGCTTATTTCCTTGACTGAGCGCGGCTACAGTATCGGTGTTGAAAGCTTGAGGGGGGAAAAGGGACTGGTTCTCTAGATCCTGAGTGATGTTCCCCTCCTTTTCCCAATTTTTCCTTTTTAAAAGATACCCTCTAGGGTCGGCTATCTGCTCAATAATGGGATCATCTACCCCTAACTCCGAGCCATTTTCGGCTATGGTGGAGCTATTAAATGACCCTTCTGTTTTCAAAATTTCCCCGGAGGTAACCGTCGTTTCTGGCCCCGCAAAACTGTGTAGACTAGTTATAGCTGTCTTAGGACTTTGGGCCGGAACGAGTTTTCCTCCCTGTAGCCGTCTCACATTACGTAGGACTGTAAATCGATTCTGCTCACACTGCATACGTAACCGTTGAGCCGTAGTTGGAGAACAGCGTTGTGCCAGCGATGGATTTGGTTCAGATTTGTCCTCCTCGCAACCCTTCTTTTTCTTTTTGGTTTTGCGCTTTTTGCGCTTGACTGAAAGCTTAGGTAAATTTTCAATTTAGGGTTTTGGAGCCATTCCAGCTCCTTCGGGTTGCTGTGAGGACTTGGGGTTCTTTTTCCCCGCACTAGACAAAAGAGCATATCGGTTGTCCACAGGTATATAATCGTTAGGGTTCTGCTTTTTGATGCGAGACCCGTCAAACGATTTCCGGAAACTAGGTTTGGGTTCCGGTATATACTGCTTAGGTACTCCCCTATTCCGGTCAAACTTAGGCTGAAACCCGACAAAAGACCTACCGTTACGGTTCCCTAACTGATTGACATGCCGTGTATAGCGGCCACGATAGTTACTACTATCTATCCTAGACATTTTCAGGTTGAACTTGAAACATTCTGAACAATTTCCAACGCTGTGCATCAGTCAAATTTGAATTATATACTACCGTCTTCGCGGTAATATTTTCACAGGGATGGTCTTCAGATTCGATTTTGGACTGCAGATGTTTTAGTGAGTTAGAATCAGTGTTAGGTTGTGAATTTTGGTTAGCCGAAATGTATATATTCTGCTGAGCGCTTGGAGACGAGCAGGTTTCTGATATCTGGGCCATGCGGTCCGGTGTATCCGCCTGTTCGCATCCAATTTGCGCCCTGTCCAAACTTGAATCATTCGCATGCTTGTCCCGAGACAAATTTGCACCAGTGGAGTAAGGGGTTTTGGGGGACAGCCGGGACTTCTCATTTCTCATTCTCAAATGAGGTGAGGGACTCACCGGGACGGTGAGTCCAATGAGCCGGGACTCAAATTCTCATTTCGAGGTCGGATAGGTCTTGGCTGCCGAAAAACTGGGAAGGAATACCGTGGGCCCGGATTACTGTAGCGCAGGTTTTGGCTACTAAAACGAGGTGAACCCTCGTAGCTATAGCCAGACCATGGCTATTTTTCCTGTTGGGCCACAGCCCAACAGGTCTTTAATTTTGATTCTGGTATCTTAACACAGTGCTAGCGTTAAAGGGTCAATGTGCGGAGTGTGTTTTGCACGTCTTTTACTTTGGCTATGCATCTGTCACTATTAAAATGCCTTGTAAAATCAGTGTGTTGCTGCTTTAGTGGTTTCTGAGATGTAGTTTGAAAATGCAAAAGTCTGGCAAAAAGCGCTCGACTAGGAATCGACGACATCCTCTCTAGGTTGCGAACCTAACAGACTAACAACTCGGCCAGTCAGTTCTGATGCTTCAATAATCATGATATGTTAGAAATCGACGATGGTATTGTGTTCTTTCAAACTGTTATAACTTATTTGCAACATAGCTTGCAAGATAAATTTGCAATTATTCATGAGCAAACATGAAGTTCAGTAATTTATCTTTATTTAAGATTATTAATTAAGCAATTAATCTACCATTCAAATTCCGACAGCCGAAAGCTTTAAGCTGAGATTTTTCAGTTTCAATGGCTGTAACACGATAAGCTTTTCATGAAAAACATGCAAATTAAGAAATAAACCTTTCGCTGGCCCAACAGGTTTACGATGGCCTCCGGCCAATGTACTTAAAAGTGTATGCTTGATACTTACTGAATACTTTTGCCGAAAACTTAGCTTGTTGAAATCTAGTAGAGACCACCTAGGAGTGGCAATTCGGCTATAGCCGCCAATAGCCGTTTTGAATAGACTGTTTCGTCTGAAATAGCCGGCTATAGCTATAGCTCGCTATGGCTATTTTGGCGATATCTAAAACGAAATAAAAAATGAAAAATGCAAAACTTGATGACTTTGTGGAATCGAACCATCAACCCAACGGTGGCGAAGCGAACGCTCTGTCGCTAAGCCACCAAGTCATCTAGAATTGATTGTGACAATAACTGCAGATTTTGAACGAACGCCGAAAACTTGCTTCAATGGGGCATAGTAAAAATTGATATTGAGCAGTAATTGAATTATAGAAAAAAGGGGGGGGAAGTTTCCCATGTATCACGGTTTTTTAGATGCCTCGGAGAAACGGCGATTCGGCTATAGCCAATTATTATACACGGATTTGCCTAAAATAGCCGGCAATAGCTGTGGCGATTTTCAGCACATATTGCCGATTAGACTGTTTCGCCGCGGCTATAGCTTGCCGTGGCTAATTTGACGATTTTTAAATGGCCAAGTTTTGACTTAACAAACGTGGCTATAGCCAGCCTATGGCTATTTTTGAAATCTAGTAGAGACCACCTAGAAGTGGCGATTCGGCTATAGCCGCCAATAGCCGTTTCGAATACACTGTTTTGTCTGAAATAGCCGGCTATAGCTATAGCTCGCCGTGGCTATTTTTTCACTAGTGCTAATTCGCCGCGGCTATAGCTCGCCGTGGCTATTTTGGCGATTTTTAAATGGCCGAGTTTTGACTGAAGAAACGTAGCTATAGCCAGACCATGGCTATTTTTGAAATCTAGTAGAGACCACCTAGGAGTGACGATTCGGCTATAGCCGCCAATAGTCGTTTCGAATACACTGTTTTGTCTGAAATAGCCGGCTATAGCTATAGCTCGCCGTGGCTATTTTGGCGATTTTTAAATGGCCAAGTTTCGACTGAAGAAACGTAGCTATAGCCAGACCATGGCTATTTTTGAAATCTAGTAGAGACCACCTAGGAGTGGCGATTCGGCTATAGCCGCCAATAGCCGTTTCGAATACACTGTTTTGTCTGAAATAGCCGGCTATAGCTATTGCTCGCCGTGGCTATTTTTCCTGTCGCTACCTCAGTAGCGACAGGACTTTACATTTGTTTTGCCCTACGTAGATTGCACGTCTTACATGTAATCTCTGTGGCAAATTTGTGAGCGTGTTTGTGTGTAATTTTTCTGTAATGTGTGTGTGTGAGCTGGCCCAGGCGGCCAGCCAGCTAGCTTCGGTTTGCTGGTGCTAGCTAGCTTACTGTAGCCCCGAAATGGCCAAATTTGTCGTTTTCTATTGTTCTTTAAAGCCCTAAATATAATTTTTTTAATGACTGACGCTTCAGTTATCGAAAACTAGGTATATAATGCATTTAATTACTTCCAGAATTCTTCAAAACAAGCAGCAACAAAAAAGTCATCCCAAAACTAAATAAAACGCACCTTGACGGCAGTTTCGAATATTTGAGTATTTGAAAACAAGTTTTTAACTAGAAAATTGTAATTAATTTGGCATAACAGTTTTATTGGTACCTCAAGTTACGCGTTTATCACAGTGTCGTTTGATCTGCGAGCTTAATGTTTGTAAGTAGTTGCTGTACACAACTTCGTCAATCAGAGACTAATTTTGGGTGGATGAGCTAGACTGCAAGACTGAAGCAGATTGCATTTACAACTGGGAATCTGTACTAGTTTATAGACGCAAATACGGACAAGTAGAAACCAAGCTTAGGCATTTTAAACCATGGTGTAAATTTGTAATCCATAAATGCACCGTGTTTTTTTCGCAAACACCTTGATTAGATAGCTATACCTACAGAACATGCGCTAACCAAACAGATATTTGTTTTTGCTAAAGCCCTGTGGTGGGTTGGTTCGTCAGAATTTGTGCCTTAGGTTGGGTAAATTCAAGGCATTCACACATTCTAAAGCTTCTGAAACCTGGGGTGAGTCGTCAACCGAAGGTTGGGGGGTGCTACGCTGTTTTTCTAAATTAGGGAACGAAATGTGGGATGGATCGAGGGAAAGAATCGGATCAGGTGTGTGTAAGACTGTGCTAGGGCAATCCTTCATGGTTATGTATCGTACATATGTATATCCACAGGACTTCTTGAGGTTGGCAAACCCGTGTGTGGGTCGAATGAGGTAGACTTAGACGACTAGGTTTAAATCTGGTATCGGGTTGGCCACGTGAGCAAGGTGCCAATCAAGTTTTATCGTTTAATCCTTGCATTGTTTAAAAGAATGTTAACGGCTTAATAAGAATAATATTTGGGGCTGACAGAGTTGGGGGTTCTGTTGGGTGCAGTGTTGTTAAGCATTCTCCAAGTCTACACAAAAGTCCCAGGCTCGATTCTCTACACCATTTTTTCTTTTTTCTTTCACAACATAGGGAAATCCTTCTTCAACATAATTATTTAAAACTATTCGTAAAATTAACATAAAATTTACAAACGTTTTAAAAAAATATCAAAAAACTTTTGTAAAAGTTGAAATAATGTGAGCGACAGGCTAAACTTCCTTTGAAGGGACTTCTTCCAGCTGATGTCTATTCTACCGATTTTATGTTGCACTGACTGTTCGACACGACTTCAATTATGCTGTGACCATGGATCAAAACT
>JASANF010006253.1:0-25849 GCA_030248245.1 Trissonchulus sp. WLG1_4
GATAGGGCATTGATGCAGAGATACACAGTAGGGACAGTATGAGGAACACAATGGGACGCAGCCTACCCACCCGACAGAAAGATGCAGACTAACTGGTCTGATCGTATCGAGGAATATTAGCTACAGATGCCGAGGGACTCACACGGAAGAGTACACTAGGATTAGATTGAGTGTGTTGCACTTGGTGATGCAACTTGAGTTATGTGTACTTCGTCATTCTTGACATCCCTCCCTCTCCCGAAATTTGGACCCCAAATTTGTTTCAAGATTTTAGTCCCGAGGGAGTTAATTTTGAGGGAAGTGAAAAATTGGGAAATATATTTCGTATATATATACGCCACTGTTACATATATTGGTAAGGACAGCTACATAGTACAGGTATCGTAGATTAGGTTGAAACAATGCCACTCTATAGTATCAGTTCTAGGAGCCAGGAGGAGTTAGTATCAGATATTATAGGAGGGGGGGTAGCGGTAATACCGCTTGTTCATAGCCCGTCATAGTCCCAAATGGGTCCTGGTGTAAAGTGCCATATAAATGACTCGTACAAATCCCAGTCCCGAAAATCGTACATGGTTTATCCGGGCTAAATATAGGTATATAGAGATGGTAGTGACTTTCTGTAGTATATATACTCCTCCTTACTCTTATGAAATAAAGTGATAAGGTGTAATTTTCGTAGTGGCAAAATATCTTTGTCTTATTTTTGAGGTTACGATACCGTACATGACATTACATACATTCATCTATAACATACATGCATCATAACACATACATACATCTATTAAAACTACATTCATACAACAATTCAACGTCTAAACACACGCATTAGTATAAAACTACACATCACAAGTTATTACAAAGACTAGTAAAAATAAAAGACTATATGACTATTGTAAGTAAGATACAAATTTTTGGGTTAGATTAAGTTAAATCTAGTAGTTCTCGCTCCGTGAATTCATGATCTCCGTCTATTATCCGTATGTGATTCTAGAATTTGATGTAATTTTGAATTTGTGAATTTGTATCTACTTTAAAATATAAAACATTATAGCATAATTTGAATTAAAGCACTATTTGAGATTTAAAGCACTGAGGAATGTAATAGTTCTAGAGGCTGCAACATACGAGGCTTCCAAAAATTGGGTTAGAAAAATACCCTCGGATCGCATACTCGTCTCTATTGCAGTCCCTATACCCGTACGTTATTATGGCAGTGATAATACGCATAGGCAAAAGTGATAGCACACAGGGCGGCCAAAAAGGTGGGCTAAGAAAAATGCCCTTGGGCTCGCTTCCCTGTTTCTGTTACCACTTCTGCACCCGTATTCAAAAAAGAGGCAGTGCAATTATGCGTTAAAACATAATTTGAGCAATAATTTTGCATTATAAAACCGGGTATATAATTATATGCATATATATACAATACTACAAGTAATACAAGTACAAAACAAAACAGACAAACACAACTGTATTAAACCAAATAAGGCAAAATAGGGTTAAGGCAAAATTAGACTCTTTTTGTTATTTTCTCGAATCATTACGCACTTATTCAACCCGTTGTAATTGTTCCAAAATCAGATTATTATTCCACATTTTGCCGTAGGACTTACTATGATGCGAAATTTACTCATAGGGGAAAACGGAGCAGTGGCGCTTTACGTGGGCGTTCCGCCTGCGCAGGCGGATCGGCTCAGCAGCGCCGTTCCGTTTTCCTTTCTGTCCGTGTCGTAAAAATTTAAAATTATTGCGCCAATAAGATGTGACAACGGAATATAAATTGCAACCAGAATTTCGAGAACAAACTATATTATTATCTACACAACAATATTACCGCAAATAGAAATGTAAACCGTCGGTCATAATCTTACACATGATTTTCGCATCGATTTTCTGAATTTTACTCAAAATTTTGCCGTCAAATTTCTGTATCTCGAGTGATATTATCATCTTGTGAGCGGTCCGTCTGTGCAGACGGATTGTCTGACTTGACCGTCCAGTTTTTACTTGCACAGTATCGAATCACAACAAAAACTTTGTGTTAGAGCGAGAAAGAAAAGAAAAAGAAAATAAAATTAATCATTACGTTCCCAATATATTAATAACATAGCACACACAACACTACTATTAAACACCAAATTAAACACAACACATTATATAAATATATTACTATTAGTGAATAGTGAATCTAAGATAGTGAAACAAGGTACTTCGAAATAATTTGCAATATATGTGCAAAGGCAACTGGTCGCTCACGGCAATAACAAATTCACATGAATCACTATATTAGATAAGTACTGCATCACCATATTACCATAATTCAGTGCACAAGGCCGTATTACTTAACGCATTATGGGTATATGCGACAAAATAGAAAGCATTGTGGCCTGTTTGGTGCAATTTCGCAATTCGTTCCAGTTTAAATTATGCCGTTTATTTGGTTAACGTGTCGAGAAGGTGCTCAAAGGGGGTGGTAGAAAAAGGCCATGTGGAGTCCGTCTGCGCAGACGGATACCACTCCCTTTTTATACCGCCCCTTACTACACGCGAAAAGATGCAATACGTCGTTTCCCCGTGCGCCGTTGCCCCTAGCAACGCAAGTGAAGCCAACACCAACACTATTGGGCCCCGCCGTCACGTGACTGAGCGGCTGACGGCGGTCAGCCACTCAGGCATGAGCGGCCTGAGCTGCCCTTATATTATTGGCTGCACGTGCGCGGCTTGAGCATGCGCACTTGACACAATGGAAATTTCAAGATGGCGGCTATCCATCAGTCATCTCATTTGCTGCTTGACGATACGTACGGCCAAGAAGGCCGGGCGGCCAATTTGTCAATTACTATCATTCGAAAATGCACTTCATATTATGATGAAAAAAAATGGAATTAAAAGCGAAATGCAGATAATACAACAATATATAAAGGCAAATACAATAAAATATGGCAAACGGGCAAATTGGATAAATGGAAGTTAGGGGTGAGGACCAGGAGGCAAAGACAGACTTCCGCACTGGGAAAAAGTTAACAGCTGAACAGGTGGTGGTGGTAAACTGGAGACATAAAATGGAAAATGGCACGGCAATTCGATCAAAGTGAGAGACTGTGGTAGCGAGCGAGGAGGAGAAAGGGAAGAGGTGGGGGAGAAGAAAAGGGAAAGAAGGGTATCATCGCGAAGACATAACACCACAGTGAAGAAAAACCAAAGGTTAGTTTTAGGGTTTCAGGATAAATAAAACGAAAACGGAAAAAGAAAATTTTGGAGGGGGGGGGTACGTAGGAAATGTAGGGGTAATAACCCCCAAAGTACGCGTCGTTTTTGCGTACTTTTCGGCAAATTTTTGCGCGTCCAAAATATATATATATCCGTGTATAGATGGTTCCTAATTCGTTCCACAGTTCGGGGAGTTCGCTGCTTGCGGAGCGATCACCCGTAGATGGAAAAAGGACGTTCGCTTTTTGCAAAGCGATCTCCTTTGCACGTCTTTCGAACCATTTATGGGGTATTTCCCAAAAAATTTTCGTCCCAAAAATACGTTAAAATATACCCCAAAATTCCCCAAAATTTCTAGATTTTCCGTGCCGTGATACAGGTCAAAATATATAGCATATATAGTATATATCCCGTTAAAATTTTGAGAGCGAAAAAGCTCAGAAAAATTTCTAAAATTTCGTAGATTTAAAATCGAAAAAGAAAAGAAAAATTTCCCATATATAGCATATAAAAATGTACATATATATATAGCATAATTTTAGAATATATATTCTAGGTTTAGGTAGCGCTAGCGCCTTCCCGTTTAGGTAGAATCCATCTGCAAAGATGGAGCGCTGCCTCTAGGGTAAGCGTAGCACATACCGTATTGCCATACAGTTTTTACCACCGGTCCGCGTAGTACAACAGCCGTCGCTGTCGACGATAAGTGGCAGATTTAGGCGTTTTGCGCAGTCGGGTCCGACCGCGTAGGAGAGCCGCAGCTGGATAGTATAGCTGCTCCGGCGTTCCCGTGTGCACGCCAGCGATACGCGTCGCGTTAGGGTAGTAGGGCGGCTGCAGCGGAGGGTTTCGAATGGATTTCGACGGGGCGGGTCCACCCTTGACATCCAGGAAGGGAGGCGCAGGTTGTCCATCGAAGTAGCTGTGGACGGCGTTCTCCATGCGCTCCTTCACGACCAAACGCCACTCGGCAAGCTGCTCGGGCGTCTTCCACTGCAGACCACCGGGCATCACAAACGCTTCTTCGGGCCCTTCCTGCAAAAACCAAAGCATTATATAGGTGTATAGGCAGCCCATCATGTTCTCGTACCGATAGGCAGGGGCGTAACGAGCTCGACGATCTTTCATGTCGACGCCCGTACCCCAGTACTGAGAATGAGCTGAGGCTTTGGCAAACAGCCACTCTGCATTGTCGACCATCCAGTCACGCACTGGAGGCTGATGGTAAAACTTTTCCCAGGCCAACATGTAGGCCGTTATCAAGCGTGGTCCGCTTGCCCAGGCACGGTCCATATCCTTGTGTCTCAAATTTCGGTCGATCGTGACCTTAATGACCGTACCGGCTGCTTGACGACCTTCAGGACTGCGGATATAAGCCGCAAGGTCGTAACGCTCGTGAAAAATGCAGCGGTCATGATGGAACCAGTGCTCCGCTGTCGATAGGGTGAAATCGTACCCTTTATGTGGGAGCTCGATCAGGTTGCCGTCAGGGCCCCGATACTTCCACATAAACGACAGCTCCATACGGTACGTGAAAAACGGAGCACCGTAGTGGGCGAGCGGCCAGCCTACTGAAGGCTGCAAGTAGTGGTAGGCGTATGCGTCGCGCAGTCCCCTGAGCGCAGCCTCAATCGTTCGCATTTCTCCCAGTTGGAAACCAAATATATCCCGCCATTGATCGGGCTGGAATAGATGCGGGTATAGCATCAGTTCTGGGATGAGCTTGGCGGTTAGACAAGCTCGAGCCACCCGTAGAGAAGGTGAAGTCACCTCCAGCCGAAGGGGATAGAAAGGGACCCCGTCTTCCTCGAATTCTGGGAAGATCCACGTAACTCGATAGTACTGGGTAGGGTCCCCAGGGCGAACATTGAGCCACTCAGCTTCTCCGCGACCCACACGATTAGCGCGCTGCTTTTTAATTGGATTAAACGGACTTAACTATGCACGCTAAGGTAAAGTGTGCATGTTAAATCCGTTTAGTCCAGTGGTAGTTTTGGAAAGGGGTCAGAATAAAATTAAGCCGCTTACTTATTTTAACTCGTTTAGTCCGTCTAACCCGATTTGCAATTCCTAAACCTCCGACTAAAATATGTAAGTCCAGTCCGTTTAATCCGGTAATGGAATAGGCCCTTAGTTTTTTAGACTTAAGTATCATACAAGATAATACAACTCCAGCTCTATAGACTCCGCTTACAACCCGTTTGTTACATCATTGTTATCTGAATCTCCGGGTTGGAAGATTGCTCCTTTTAGGGGCTGCTTGTTTTATTCTAACCTGGGCCCGGTTTCATAAAAGATCAGTTGCGATTCATTAGTAACACTGATATAAGCTAGTTATAAGTTATAACTTTGCGTTAACTTAATGCTTCTGTTGGAAATTTTTACAACATATCGCCAATATGTTAGATAATGTGTGTGGAAACTTTTGTTACATTTGCTTGATGCAGACAAAAGTCTAGCTAAGTCAAAGTCATTCATTAGTTCCAAATATTAGTAAATATTAGTGGTTTTGAAAAATTCACTAACATTTGCACCTAATGAATGACTTCAAGTTACCTATAGTTTTCACTAGATAACTTGACTACCATGAGATTTGAACCACACGTGGCACACGATATTGGCTACCTGTCATGAAAATTTCTAGCAGAAATATTATGTAAATGCCAAGTTATACTCGATTTGCGATGTTGCACCAGTGTTACTAATGAATCGCGATTCATTGTTTATGAAACCGGGCCCTGATATCTATTCTTAAACTTCGGACCAAACTGAGTCCAGTCTATTGACAGTTTATTAACAAAGGTACTGAAAGAAATCGTAATGTGTTTACAATAACAAAGGTTCAAGCTGATAATAAAGAGACCTACGCTCAATTGAAAATAATAATTGAAATTAGTCAATTTCAATATCAATTACGTTTCAATCATGGCTGTTCACCAACACATGCTACATGCACAAACAGGCATACAGACCACAAGACTTCTTTCCAGCAACAGACATGCTGTGAAGTCAACCAGCCCAGCATAATTGATATTGAAAGTATAGTTTCAATTTCAATTTCAATTAAAATATTTTCAATTTCAATACCATTATCAATTTTTGACCAAATTATTGTCAATTTCAATACCATTATCAATTTTTAAGCTAATTATTTTCAATTTCAATATCAATTAATAATTGATATTGAAATTGAAATTGAAAGTGGGTTTCAATGATTAAATGAAATAATTGAAACAACCCTACTCAACAGCCATTTTAAAATGCACGTACAAATCCCCGCGCGAATCTGCATCGTGTGAATGGCTTTCCCCAAGGGGATCCACATGTGTCCCCACGCGTGCCCTTGAAACGCCCCTTCGGTCCCCATGCGTACCCTCGGGAATACCCTTGGGAACGCGTGTGGACTCCCAGTCCACCTCGTGTGAAACAGGCTTAAATAGCACTCACCCTAAGCGCTAAGCGAACCGAAACTTAGCTGACCAACCAAAAACGTTGAATAACACCATAAACGTTTTACTGAACATAGCACATGGTAAATAATATAAACAATTACTATAAAACACAACAAAAAGTTGGGTACACAAATCCTGAAATGCCAACAGTTCACAGAAATGAAACCAGTTGATAAAATTCCTTATACCAAAACACGCGAAACGATCCAAAAAAACTTGCAGAAAATTTGATAGAAGGAAAACTTCGGTTTTAGGTTACTACTTTTTTCCAACAAAAATTACAGAAGTTAGGAAAAATACTAAACTAAACGCTGCAAAGACAAATATACAACAATTTATGTATTTAATAATACTTATATATCTACCACAGCTTATAAATATGTCATGGACTGCAAATAATTACTGTCAATTAAACAACAAGAGAAAAAATTATTGCATAATTTAAATAGAAAAAATACTGCTACAGTTTGGATTTGTGTATAACAGTAGTGGTTTCTAAATAAAAAACCTTGGAACTTTTGCTGAAAATTAAAATGAATTTATAAATTTGAAAACTGTAAACTAGACAGTGAAAAATTTAGTAAAATGATACAAATCCCACTAAATTATAAAATATCAGCTAACAAAAGGCAACCAAACAAGAAGCAAACACCTACACAAACAAAAAGAGAGGGCTTCATCCAAAAATGGATTTGATTTTATATACTTTACACCGTTAAGAACTCTAAACTTGCATAACATTTCGAAACTTGATAAAATTTAAATCATGCGCTGTTTTTTTCGTATAAAAAAAAGATTTTGTTCTAAAAAAATAAATCTTAAATCCGATAAATCCTTTGTTGGATGAAACCTGCCCCAGAGATAACAAAATACGAACAACATCATCAAATTAAACTATACCCTGTAACACAGTGGAGACTTCGACACAAATCAAACCCTACGTATGTCAAAATCTGACGAACGAATCAAAGCAACTATTAAAGTGTGGCGTAGGGTCAATTAAAACACAATAATGTAATTAAATTTAGCAAAAAAATAAAAAAACACTTCAATATTTTTAAATAAAACTGGAATAAATTTGCAAAAACAGCTGTTTCCCCAAAAAATGACAATTATAGACTGGTACAAAATCATAAACATATATAAATTATAAATACACAAATCTAATACACAACATCGTAATAATATGAGACCACAATTATGAATATATGTATATACTGGGGCTGAGTTCTTACTTGACCAAAAACAAAATTGAAGAATATTTCTTGTAATATTAATATTTAAAGAATATTTATTGTATTAAAAAGTAAACGCAACGGTCTTCACAAACCCGAACCAATGGAACCAGTGATCAAAAAAACAACGGTGAAATCCATCCGCTAAAACACGGACCTTCTACAAAAAACCAAATCTACTAATGAATTAAGCAGCGTGATTATGCAAAAAATGGAAGCAATTACAGCACAGAAATACACAATGGCTTTTATTCACAAACTAACCAACAGTTGTTATGCAAAACAATTTTGGCAAACAAAAACGCTAAAAAAGTGGACTCTGAAAAAAGTTGTGAAACAAAATACGGATGTAATATATACACACACACACATATATACATATATATATATATATATATATATATATATATATATATATATATATATATATATATATATATATATATATATATATATATATATATATATATATATATAATTTTTTTTATATATATATATATATTATATATATATATATATATATATATATATATATATATATATATATATATATATATATTTAATCTACGCAAAGCGCTGGTTGGTTTGTGAATAGTTGACAGTAATATATACTTTTTACTGTGCAGACGACCATAATATACAGACCAAAAGGGACTAAAACTTTTTTGTTGTTTATGTATATTTATAAACTATGTACATATAATTACTCTGATTTGTTTAACAATACTTTTGTTTTATCAATCGCGTACAATTTCAACTTTTCACGCATCTAAATAAACTAGCGTGCTCAAAATGTAACGAATTTAACACGTCAACTATCAATTAACTAAGCAATTGCATTTTTTCGAAAAAAACCTACATTTTGCTGACCAAGCGTTCTTTGTTTATAAAAAAATTCAGCAGTTCTAATTTCTTAAGTAGCCCAGTCCTGAGTTCTGAGCCTATAACCCCCGAAACGTTCTGCGACAAGAACGCTATCAATGAATAATTCCTTGTTTATGCTATCCTAAGCCTGGGCTTAGTCATCAAGCATGATGTAATGGCAGCCCTGACTTCCTAAAGGCTAGGCTAAAATTGCATTAGTCTGTAAATGCTTAGTCAGAAAACGGAATTTGGTTAGGTCAGGCAGAATTTGAGCTGTATGTTAGAGCTGGCAAGCAGCAGGCCAGGCTAACAAGGTGCATTTGTATTGGCCAAGAAAGCTAAGCAAAAAAGCACTTAGTTAGTTCAGTTAAAAAAACTTTTAGTAAATAGATCGCACCATCATAGTTACACAAAGAATTTGCCAAAAAAACACTTTTTATATAGCCTAGCACGAGACGTGTAGACTGTAAGTGTACAGTCTTCAACGTTTCGGCAAAATAATAAACCGGCAATATTTATAGATTTTGACATGTCAAAAATGTGTTTTTAATGACACTATCAAGTTTTGAAATTACCGGTTAAAATATACACAATACACGTGTATACATTTCATAAAATAAAAAACTTATCATCATTAAAACAGTACAGTATACACAGATATAAGACAAACAATAAAACAAATGGAAACAAAGAAATAGATTTTAAACAATGCCAAAAACACATAACAAAAACAATGCCACAAAAACACAGTTCAGACACAAGTTCGTAAGATCAATTATTAGCACAACAAGGACCTGTAACTACAAACAGAGTTAGCACTAGCAGTCAAGTAAGTCAACAACTAAGTTAGTCACTTTAAAATTCGATGGTCAGTTTACAAAACTTTGACAAGCTGTTTTTCGCGAAGAAATTAAAAAAATAACGTTCATTCAACTTTAAAATAATTTAAATAATTTAAAAATAATTTCTAAAATTCAGTTAATTATTAGACAGGTCCTCAGCACTGATTCAAACTTATTATCCTTATATATGTAGTTGATAGTAAAAATATCTAAAATCCTAAATCAGTTTTTCATACACTAATTTTAAGCACCAAAACTGCAAAAGTATGAATCAGGCATTAATAACTTATACAACACAAAAACTACTAAAAAATCTCTGAGAGTCATACAGAAGTATATAATATGAGTACCATTAAAATTACAAAGCATAATTATTAAAAACAAGGTCATATTTACAATAGAATAAAAATGTGACCTGAAAGCAGGATCTGGTCCGGTGAAAATCAGGCGAGACGATGCTTTGGCCAAAACTGAAATAAAAAACAAAAACTGTATCATTTTGACCATACAAAAGCTGTAGGACTCTTTTTCTCTTGTTTATTATTTAATTTATCTAATTTTATCTAATTTTTCTATCCGGTTCAGTTTTCTGTTTTCGTCAAACGCTAGTTTCGACAATTCTTTATATTTCACGTTTTTTCGCATACTAAAAGCGATTACAACATAGAACTAACAAGCTAAAAACGTAATTAAATTAGCCAGATTCGCGCAAACTTTGTTGCTTTCTTTGAACAACTTGTCCCTAATAAACTTCAGCTTAAAAAACAAGTGGTTCCTCAACCCCAATACACTCAACTCTCAATCTCATACTATATATATACATATGTAGTTTTTTACTGTTAACTAAGTCTCTACGTAACGTAATGAATGTACATACATACGTATATACGTACATATTATATGCTTAACCAACTCGGAGTACGTAAAACAAGCAAGAAATGATGTAGCCAGTCACAGGCACTGGGAGAGTAGTTTTGGGTTTTGGTCCCAAGTTGACTGACAGGGCAAAGCTATAAATAAGCACAGCTCAGCCCCTCTACCTGTCAATCAAATAAATTCCAATTTCTCTATGGTTCCTGGCTATCTCGCAAAATCCACTCGCTTTCTTTGTGGCCCATGAGACTGGTTCTATGTCCGTTCGCCATTAAATATTAACGCTTGTGTACATAGTTGAGTAGGTAGATAGGTGATATTATTTTATACGTACGTATGCGTATCAATCAAAGTACGTATATATTTGTGAATGTTTAGAATGTAAACAAAGTCAAAGCGGATTGCTTTCATACAAATATATAAGCTGCTTGAGTTTCAATAGATATCCTGCTTAGTGTGGGTTAGTTAAATATTGAGTTCATGAATAACAAAGGGATACGATTTACGGGAGGCGAGGGGCTTCACGCTTAAACATAGAAGCCATACGTAGGTATATATGTCCAACGCGCGGAAAAAGTTCAGAAAGAAAGTCCCCAAAAGTAGGTTTTCGGCTACCAACTTGTGAAACATGGTGATTAAAATGGTCATCAAAATCTTCACTGACAAAAATAAACTTTATTATGTTACGGAATGTCTCATAAAAAAGCCATCAAATTCCAAAAAGAACACTATAAAAAAGCCCGTCCAACCTCACAGAACGCGAACACACGTCAACCATGCTCATATATATACATATACTAACGGTAAGTATGTCGTGCCCTCAAACGTAATTTACCCTCAAAAGTTCGCAATCGGGTCGGGTCGCGTCGGGTCGGGTTGGGCCTGTACGGTTCGGGTCGGGTCGGGTTGAGATTTTCCGACCCGCGGGTTAAGCGGGTCAGTTCGGGTCAAAAATCCTGGGTGAAAATCCTAAATTTTAAGTTGAATTTTGCCGGTTTGACCATTTTCTCAGGCTAATAGACTCGTGGTAGAATGACTACAGGACTGAAGATTCACAGACCGTATCACCTACATATCACGAAAAACTAATAACAAAAACTTCACAAGAAAATTTTGTGTTTAAGAGTTTTTATAGCAGCTTAACGAGAATTCGGGTTGGTTCGGGTCGGGTCGGGTCGGGTCGGATTGGAATCTATCTCGGGTCGGGTCGGGTCGGGTCGTAAAACTTCGACCCGTTGCGAACTCTGCAGTCAAAACTAGATGGGGATATTTCTAAATTAGACTGACCAGACTTATATAGTTATATATAGTTTAATTTATATGTACATGTTTATTTTTTTTATTTTAATATATAGCAATTTTCATATAGACACTGTAAAAAAACGAAAAATAATGTATATATACCTATATATAACCTTATTTCATATACCTCTTCTCACTTTCCACAACACACGTACGTATATATGCATATATAATACGGGCCATTATATACGTAAAGTATGATGTTTATAACCTACTAGTAGTCAGAGCAGAGAATATATTGGGGACCAGTCTGGGCTATTTCACAAACGAGTAAATGTGCCGCGGTGAAAAAATTGTGACATATCCATGATGAATTAGGTCCAAACGCCCGACCCGTAGAAGCAGGCTGTCAAAAAGTCCCCCAACTCCAAACCAGCCTATGCTAGGTTATGTTTTCTGACATATAAACTGCACATACAGGCGCATATAATAACGGATAGGAATATATGATGTCGCAGAGGCGTGTGTTTTTAGTCTTCAAAAAAGTTTAAAACATACATAAACAGACAGTTTTCACTGAGATTATTATCCAAGACAGGTGTTTTGTGAAAATCAACTGAACAATTTTAACAGACTGCAACAAAGTTTAGAAAACCTGTGTTTGTTTTGTTAGTTTATTTTCTGACTGTTGTGGACATAGAGCGTGGCGTTCTCTAAAAAAAATCTGGATCTGACATCACAAATCGACTGTAATTTCGAGTTGTTTTTTTATCAGCAGAAAGTTTTCAATTTTTTTAGCATTTTTTAGACACGATTTTTTCGCATTTCAGACGCGGTTTTTCTTATTGCAAAAAAATTGTCTCCTTACTAAAAAACATTGATAATATTCAGTGCACCGGCATGATTTTGAAACGAAATAAAAGTTACCCCTTCATATCTTACTTGCCAGGTGTAAATTTGCTGAGAAAAGGTAGCAGAGGACCCATACATGGGATCCAGTTTTGACGGTTGGTCTTGTATTCGACATGAACTAAAAAAAATTAAATTTCATATGAAATATGAATGTTCATCTTCATACAATGCATTCTATATAAACGTACACATATTATACGTATATATACACGTTATGTATGTATATATGTATGTACACGTACGTAAAGCAGACTTAAGCTCTTCTTATCTTGTCAGAACCATTCCAAGCAAAGCAAAGCATTATTAACGATGTCGGCTTGAAACATAGAAAAGCGCGAGTCCAAGCGAACACCAAACCTAAATCAACTTGGCACACCAACACACAGGCTAAGAACCAGATAGATTGTACATATATATAAAAGCATGCGCCCCTACGTACGTATATGTGCCCAAACACTTTTCATCAGAAACTTTGGTAAACAAATTTGTTGCTGAAATGAGCAAATTACACCTCATTCTGAAGGCAACGGCCCGCCAAGTCAAATCAAGCCAGCAGGGAGACAAACTACAGAACTAACTTGTCAGTCTCTAAACTTCATTACTGTCTAACGGGACTCAGTTGGCTTTGGCTAACAAGAGCCAAAATCAAAATTATCAGGAGGGGGTTGTCGTGGCTGTGCCTCATAACTTCGCACCAATCCTCCCCACAAGACGAAAATGTTTGTCACCAAATGCGGTCTGCGTCTGACCTCATTAGAATGAAATTTCAGCTGACAAGTTTCAAGCTGACAGGAACTGTTTGCCCAATTAGAACGACACCGAATTAAATCGGAAGGCTGAGGCGATGTTAGCAGTGAGAGAGGGCAGAATCAACTTTGACACAGGCAAAGGTTTTTAGTATATGTATGTACATATATATGTGTATATATATATATATATATATATATATATATATATATATATATATATATATATATATATATATATATATATATATATATATATATATATATATATATATATATATATATATATATATTTGTAATCGATTCAATGTTACAGTAAAGTGTATCGATATATGCAGACAGCGGCATCTACTTACTGACGTATACTCGATGATTTAAAGTCATAACATGGTGGTTGTGCTGAAAGTAATTGATACGCAGTGGAAACTCGTGAGGGGCGCCGCGATCGCTCTATGAGTTTCAAAAATGGATAAATATAAAGAAGTAAAATAAAAAAAAAATATATATAGGTAAGCGACGACACTAAAAAACGAGAGACCGGACCCCTAAAAAGACCCTATATTTTGCAATATTTTCAAAAAAATTTTTGTTCACTTACATTTTTTATACTCATTTTTTATATCACCTTTATATATCACTTTTACTTTCTATCATAAATCACTTTTACATTTATTTTAGTATTTACAGTAATATAACACTTTAATTGCAGTTCAACGAAGATAGTGCCACAGGTTGAGGGTCTCCGCCCCCCAGGAAAAAATGGGAGATTTTTTAACTGTTTACGCCGAATTTGGATAACTAAAGTCGTATCAGAAATTTTTTCCGACAGGTATATACAGTGTATTATACAAGTACATTCAGCATAATGTACTTTTGTAGACATGCGTAGGCTTTGATGAAAGATAATAACAAGGAGTAGTCTGCCATAGAGATGCAGGGGTCTGGATAGGGTCGCTCTCAGAAAAAAATTCGAAAATTTTTGGATTTTTAGGCTAAATTTGGCAATTGGAGACGTATCAAGAATTTTTTTCGGCGGGGCGATAAAAACCAAAGGGGCGACCCTTGTTGACAATTTCTTAAGGTTGACCTTAAGGATAACTTCTTAAGGGAAAGGGGGCGCGCCCCCGCACCTCCCTCCCTATCCGCCATCTGGCTTGTCAGGTCAATTTTTGCTGGGTCCAGTTAAGAACTAGAGCTGGCACCCACTCAGACCCAAAAAAAACTCTACTTGGAGAAATGGGGCGGCGCTGTCGTCGCCCCTCTCTTAGATAGTAAAGCCTGTTTCACAGAGGGGATTTTCAAGGGGATCTTCCTCAGAGATCCCCATGGGATTCTCGTGCCCACGCGTCCCAAGGGGATGGGGATCATGCAGTGGCCCCTTGCGTCCCCAGGGGTCCTGGCGCGGACGAAGGTCCCTTGAAATCCACCTCGTGTGAATCAGGCTTAAGGTTTACACAGATTACATATTTTTTCAGTGTGGCGAAAAAACCGAGCCTTCGACCTTCGGCTTCATTGAGCTAGTTGAAGAATACAAGAAGTTGGAAAAGCATGTGAAAAGAAAAGCATAAAAGATCTAGAATAAAAAACAATTGTATGTAGTCTAGTATAGATATTACAATATCCATTAAAAAAAGCCAAACGTCAAGATTGCTAGTGTATATTTAAATTTGTATTGTATTTTGTTTTGATTTGATGTAAGATAGTGCATATTTTAATCGGTACACACACATATGTTGCGCAGAGCTTAAAGAGATAAAGACAAGACGAAGACTACACTAGCTACAGAGTCGCAAAAGGCTCGCAAGAACAAAATCTGAAGAAAATTTTGATTTTTAGGCCAATTGTGGTCAGTTGGGTGCAATCGGAAAATTTTCAGGACGAACAACACAAAATTAAAAGCAAAATCTTTGTGATAGTGGTTCCAGCTTTATCCGGACCGAACCAAAAAGTACGGACGGCGGAAAAAAAATTTTGCATAATGGGGTGTCCGGACCGTCATCGAGACCCATTCTTGGTGCAAAAGTTGGGTCCCCCTTTTTTTGTTTTTCCATTTTGCAAATTTCTATTGTTTTTGTTTTTTTTGTTTTTGTGTTTGTTTTCTTGCTTTTTTTTTTTCTTTTCTTTTTGTGGTTTTTTTTTTTCGGGTCTTCGGTCCCCCCCCGGTAACCTGAACAACTCACAAATCTTCCCGCAGTCGCTGTAATCTACCCATGCTCCAGCAACACCCATGTCCTAAAAATTCCTAATGCAACAAAAATCCCATAACAACATTTTGCCCCAAAATTAACTTTTTTCCCCCCCCCCCCCCTTTCCTCCCCATCTCTATTTCTATATCTATAAATCAAAATAATCATTAACACTTCCAATTCTTCTCTATATATAAAACAAAAACATATATAATAAAGTCTATATAATAAGTAAAAATATTTAAAAAAAATATCCAATCTATTAAATATTAAAAAAAATAAACTTAAAAAAACGTTTAATTCAAATTCAAAAAAATAAAAAAAAATAATAAATCAAAACCAAAATTATATATCTATATGTAAATATAGACAAATTTTAAATTTTATAAAAAAAATTTGCCTCAAGAACCCGAATCAGCAAATTAGGAAACCCTCTCTCCCCTATTTTTTTTTTTTTTTTTTTTTTTTTTTTTTTTTTTTTTTTTTTTTTTGTCGATTTTTTTTTCTATTTTTTTTTTTTTTTTTTTTTTTTTTTTTAAAAAAAAAAAAAAAAAAAAAAATATATATTTTTTTTTTTTTTTTGTGTATGGGGGTGTCTTGACTTGACAACTGGTGACAAAAAATAAAGAAGACCTCAGTCGGGGGATGGGTGCACGTGAGGGGGGTGTTGTACCTTTTAGGCAATTTTAGAAAAGATATTTTTTAAGGCAATTTTAGACATTTTTGTGTTTGTCAACTGAAGTCCCTGAAACATCGGGATATATAAGCCCCACTGAAATTCCGAAAAATCCGTGACAAGCCGCCCCCCAGGCCCTGACCGAGAAATCGCGTACATGTATGGTCATTGGTTAAGCTTGATAAATGGGGGTGGGGAACTTGCCCTGGACTCTCAAATCAGCGGTATATATGTAAAATAAATACGAACATGCGTACACTGTACAGGGTACAGACAGACATAGCTACATATTTCTTCATCGTAGATATTTTTCAGAATCCGACTAAAAAACAGTGGATATACTTCATCTTGACTTCATTTTTTAAAATTAATAATTAACACAAACGCGGAGCACAAACTACGCGTGCCAACACGCACCAAAACTATTTAGGGCCGAATGTAGTTCTGCACGCAATTTGAACTCACTCAACACAAATCCAAATATTTGACATAATGCTTGTCATCTTTGAAAGCCATCTTTTCTTTCTTGGCAACGACTAGGAACAGATCTACATATATCATTGCTTTGCTTTCATATTTTTATAAAAGCAAACAATTGAAAATATGCTGCCGAACAAAAATACATGACACATAGTCTTACCTACAAAAAAACAATAAATGCATAAGAGCTTGGGACAATTCGAATTAGTTTTACTCGCACGCATGGGCAACGCCTACACCCAGCCTACACTGGTGTAGGCTAGACCCACGCACCCACGCAAGGGTTAGTAAGGGACCCACGCAGGGTACGAGGGTGGGTGAAGCGCAATAACTGAGTAAGTGACCCACGCAGACGATGCGAAGCGACTGACAACAGTGGCTGATTCCGTAACTAAGACCCACGCTGCCAATGGGAACGTAACTAAGACCCACGCTGGAAGCGTCAACTTGTTGACTGACTCCATAAGTAAGACCCACGTTGGAAGTGGGAACGTATTGACTGACTCCGTATGTAAGACCCACGCAGGAAGCGGGAATGTATTGACTGACTCCGTAGTCCCTATGTAAGACCCACGCTGAAAGCGGGAACGTATTGACTGACTCCGTAAGTAAGACCCACGCTGGAAGCAGGAGCGTATTGACTGACTCCGTTCTAACTTTTTTCTTAGGGGCTACCGCCCCTTGACCCCTGCAAATCTGTGGCTTATATACTATTCCTTGTTATTATTTTTCCTCAAAGCCTATGCATGTCTACAAGAGCACATTATGCTGCATTTACTACTGGATGTGACGTCCCATCTTTTGTTTACAGTTTCCTGTCGGAAAACACTTCTGACACGTCTCCAGTTGGCCAAATTCGGCCTACAATCTGAAGCAAATTCCAACTTTTTTCTGGGGGCTGCCGCCCCCATACCGCTGCAACTAGTGGCTCCGTAAATTACTCGTCTGACCAAAAAAAGCTGGACCCTGAGACAAAATGAAACACGTGATGTTTTTTTAAATACTGAGTAGTGAGTACGTAAATGTATTAGAGAAATATAGAATGTTAAAGGTAGCGTCAAACTCTTCTCTCATTATTAACACACAAGATTAACCCCCTAGTTTGAGTTTCACATGTCTTCTCGTTTCTCTACTTGAACTTTAGTCTACTTTCCAGGTCACTGGATTTGCATTTTCCCCTCTCCTAAACTACACCTGCTTTAAAGCCCCGTAAGTACGGTCCCCATGCGTTGTGTTGTGCTATACCAAAAGACAGCCTATCAGAGATTGGCCCTATTTAAAACCCCTAAGCGGACGCGCTAAGCCTTAGATTCAACATCAGCAATCGTCTGTTTCTGTGTACAGCCCTGTGCCCTGGTGTCTCCATTTCAATTTACTTAACGTGCAAAATGTGCCCCAGACGTACGTATATGCGTACTTGGGCCAAAACTAGCATATAAATGCGTATGTATATAATTTCTCTATTGAAAACCTTTAAAAGACTATCAATGTCACATTACCAGACCATAAATCTAACAGCAAACAACCCAAACACCCACTACACACATAGACACAGGCCCATACATACACACACACACACACACATAGACACACGCATATACACAAACACACACACACACGAGCGGTTTACAGTGTACATATACGAAAACTTGGGGGCCAGAAGGGGCCGTGTTCACAGTCAAAAATAAAGTTGAAACATTTTCGCGGCAAGTTTCTGCTTATTTGTGCACCAGACAAACTTTACTTTAGCTACTTACAGACCATATAATATACAAGTATATATTATATGCCCATAATATACGTATATGTACAAAACAGCAGCCAGTGAAATCAGAGATGTAATCAAGCGCTTGCTACTTGCAACCAATCACTGAAATTACTATCATAAATTTTCAACTTAAAATATGATAGCCACTACGGGCAGAGATATACGTATATACGTGTGCTCATATGTATACATTTATAATATACGCAGCAAATAAATTTATGCACTAAAGAAGGACACGCTAACCATATTAGGCTGTACGTAAGCTAAACATAAAACGGGTTCTGACTTCCAGGTCAAAAATGAACACGCATGCCGGTGCTCATTTTATAGACAAATTACTATAAGAGTTTGTCTAATTTCATGTCGTAAGCTTTCAAACAGCTGATTCTGGAGAAAATATGCGCAAAGTCTTGATTTCTAGATACTTTAGGAGCAGGGGTGTCAAAAAATTGCTGAATGCTGAAATACACAGCACAAATTATTAACAGTCTGCCCATATCGGGGCGGCCCTTACTCAAAGGTGTAGCCGGGGGGTGGGGGTCTCGGCGGTCTAATTTGGCTTAATTTTAAAAAAATCTTTGATTTTTCGGGGCTGCCGCCTCGAGACACCTGCCGTTTTGTTTTTTGTCAGCTATAAAATATAATTTTTGCACACCCAGAACGGGGGGTCCTTCTCCCCAACTGCCTATTCGCTAGCTTATGTTGGCTTCAGTCTGTTAAACTAAAAAAAGCAAAGCTTCAACCGTTCTATTAGGCTTACTGAGGCGTATTTATATTTATATCAAAAGGTGTGAACTTGACCCAAAACCATACAAAAGGTTGCACTAGTGTAGAAAGTAGAAACACTAGCGAAAGCCAGCTTTACAAGGTCCACCAGGTCTGACCTGAGCAAATACAGTACTGCCCACTGACTGTGAAGAAAAGTAACATGAACGGAAGGAAAAGGAATGCAAACTAGACTGAGCATGAGTATATTATATACAATGAGTAATCTACCAAATGCATATTAGTACGTACGAAAAGGTTAAGTAGTTAATGATCGTGGTCGTACGATAACTATCTCTATTGTAGTATTTAGTATTTAGTAGTACTAGTATTTAGTAGGCTTTGTATTTAGTAGTACTTTGTCTACACACCTTACGAAAAAACATACTGTCTGTACGGTACTGACATGAATTTTACAAAAGACTTAAGTTCAGAAAGGTACTAACTAACACTAAACAACAAAATATGTTGGTTAAACACAGCTACTAAATATATACATACTTATCATTACAAATACAGTACCAAAAATCAACCACACAGAAAAAAAGTCTATATAAAACTAAAAAACAACCAACCTTTAACCAATTCCACTGAAAAAGTTGCTTCTGTTTCCCAACCGCAATATTATCCAGAAAAATGCCACTCCAAACTACTCAAACAGTGGGTAAATTATAGCCAGCAGCCGAAACGGAGGGAGTGTCAATGACGTGATGAGAGAGCAGGGGCTGACGTCCGGCCCAGGGTTGGCCGGCCACAGCGTGTCCCGGCCCCAGGGTGGTGCCGGGGCCAGTGGCCGATCGAAAATCACCGGCCATAGTGTCCATATTATGTCCATAGGAGGGCATGAGAACCTGCGTGGGTTCGCCGGCATCGTGAGGCCGATTTAAGGAGCCGGCCCGGTCCGACCGGCCACCGGCCCCACACAGCCGGCCAAAAAAGTCACGCCAACTGCTCAGGGTTTTGCAGGACCAGACCCAGAAGCCGGAGCTGAAGCCCACCACCAGAATCATCAGGTATTTTATCATGAAGACGGCAAACTCAGGCTTCTCTCCGTAGCCGCCTACCGGGGCCAAATCTGGATAAGTGCGGGCCGGGCAGAGTTTCTCGGCAAGCCGATTAACCGCCCCACCCCAGAAGCCCGGATGCGCTTCGTAGAGTTTCTTTTCGCAAATCTCCTCATACCAGGTAAACATCCATTTCTGCAGCATCAGTGATTCGTAGAAGTAGCAGGCCAGAATGATGATGGCCGAGACATTGTAGAAAACGGAAAAGACGGAAATTTTCACCATCAACTTTTCCAGCTTATCAATTTCCGACTTGCTATCCTGATCCTTCATAAAGCGACGAATGCGAAACAGGGACCAGAAGCCGGCAATGAAGAACATTATGCCAAACAGCAGACACGCTGAGAGGGGGGCCAGCACAAACCCCTGCAAAATGCGGGGGTTCCAGTTGCCCACCCCGCAGACGCCGGACCAAATATCTCCGTCAATATTCCCCGTAGCCAGGGTGCAGATCATCAGAACGGCCGGGGTAGCCCAGGCGGCCAGGTGGAAATAATGGCCTCTGGCATCAATGGCCTCGGGTGACCATTTCAGGGCGGCAGCTAGGAACCAGTTCAGCGTCAAAATGACCCACCAGATGCCGCCGGCGATGGTGAAGAAATAGAGCAGCATGGCCATGCCCGTGCACCAGCCCTCCTTTACTCCCTGCGTGATCACTGGCTTCAGATGGTGCAGGTAGGCCGCGGCCCCGTTCGACCCCAACGCTTCGATCATGGCCGCACTGTCCAGTCGTGAGCGCAACACTTTGCTATTGCACACTATCTGGTCGCCGGCCACAAAACCTGAAACATATACAACAAAGGCATAATGATTGCACTTCTGGCGGATTGCTTTCCTAGTTTTTTTACAGGTCGCAATAGATCATAATCTCGATTCCAGTTCATTTTTACATAATATATATATACGCACAAAACTTTAATAAGTTTAAGGCAAAGTTTGTAAGTTTACTCAACATCAGTGACCATTTAGGAAACCGTAAAACTAAACAAAAACAAAATAGACGTATCAAGTTAACTTTGGATAATATGCATTATGCATAAGCATAACGTACATTTCTTCGCTAAATACAATGGTAGGAATACTAACCCAAATCTTTTTACTGGAAAGCAAAAAATGAAACTATTGATTGTATACGCACAGCTAGTTTTTTACTCAATTTTTCAAAAAATTTCTGACTGCGTCTTAATGTTTTTTGGCCTACAATAGTCCACTTATTTCGTTATCAAGTACTATAGCAACCTTAACTAAAAAAACGGAGATTTTAAATTTTTGTCATATTTTTTTTAAAAATGGGTCAAAACACACAGTTGATGTATCATAGGAATCTTAATCATATTCAGCTTATGTTAGCATCAAAATTTTTTCTATGAAAAGTCTATTTTTTCTGCAAAAAAGAAAAATCGTCCGTTTTTTTTGATAATGATTTCCCTAAATAAAACGGATTTTTTCAAAAATATAACGGAGGTCATTAAACACCCAAAACCTGCATAATCTTCACTTTTTAAAACTCGAACATCAAGAAAAACCTTTTTTGCTCATCAACATCGTATAATAGAGCACTTCGAACAATGAATTGTGAAAAAAATAACAACTAATGCAGACAGCCTTAAACCTGAAACAGTCGATCACCAAAATAAGTGCGAGCAGCTATCTCTCGACTGCAATAACGGGTGGACGACGCTATATAGCCCCCTATTCTATGCAGAGGATCCTCTGATCGCGTTCACCGGCTCAATTTATCTCCAAAAGCATTAAAATCCTCATTTCGAAAAATCGACCGCTGGGGACCCCCAATGGGAAATTCCTTAAGGGGGGTCGTGGGGGGGTCCAAAAGATTTTCTAAACAAAATTGAACCTCGAATTCGCGTTCAGCGGCCTAATTTATCCCCAGAGACGTCAAAAAACCATTTTTAAAAAATTGACCAATGTAGACCTATCAGGTCCCTCACTGTGGGGCGGGACTGACTGTGGATTCATTCCAAGGCTTTTTTCTCAATAAAGTTAATAATATTCAAAACAGGACGATATAATTGTGATCTAAACACGGATCAAACATTCACTTTTTTTTCGAGAAAATTTATCGAAAAAAACGGATGCTGTATTCCGGAGTACACGTCACTCCGAGGGGTAACATTGTTGCAGAAGATAGACAATAGTTTAGATTATCGTTGTGGTGAGTTTGGGAGTGATTGGATGGATGTTGATGAAAATATAATACTTTATCCAAAATTTCCGAGGTCGATATTCCGACTCTAAATTTGGGTGGTCTGAGAAATTTTAACAAAATTTTTTGAATTTAACTTCTGGAAGCTACTGCACCACTACAAATTAAAATTTAGTCTTTTTTCCACTTTCTCCACGATTTCTGGCTCAGTGGGAGTCATGGACTCTGAAAAAAACCCATCCGTTTTTTTTTCGAAAAATCGGCCTTCCGTTTTTTTTAGTTAAGGTTGCTATACATAATTATCTAAAGTTTGCCTTTAGTTATTAGCTTAAATTTAAAATTAAATGTGTGCTTGGTTTACATACTAAAACTACTAAACTACTAAACGACTATAGTCGAAATTAAATTAGTAAACATACGAAAACACAAGTCAAAAACATACCTGAAATGTACGCAGCAGCAATCATGAAATAGCACAATGACAGGAACATAATTGGTCGCTCAGGGTAGGGAAAGCGTTTACTGTCAATCAGACAAGTAGCCATTGTAAAGAACGTTGAAATAGCACACAATACAGACCAGACTAAAATCCAGATTCGGATTATATAGCGTTCGTAGGAAGTGAAAAACATATCCTCGCAGGGCAGACCACAGTGTCTCAGGGAAACGTTTAGTACCGTAAAGCCGTACTCGGGGGACGCGGTTAGCAGTTGCGCAGGACACTGTATTGTGACGTTCAGGGGCCAATTAACGCGGTGTTTGGGTAGGATTTGTGGAGTTTCCGCCGGTCCGGCGTGCAAATCTGGCAGTCCCATGCCGCCGGAACCAAAATTCTTGCCCCCCTGATGACTCCCGGCCAAATTGTTTAGATTATCATAAATAGACGCGCCTGAGAACGCATTACTGAATTGGCCAAAATCTCCCAATCCGTTGGTGCCGCCGCCGCCGGGCAAATTTCTAGACGATCCAAAAGGTTCATGAAAATCGCCCAGATTTGCACCGCCAGCTAGATCTGGACTAGCTCCCCCAGGGTACGGTTGCCCGTGGGACGCTCCACCCCTCTGACCACTGGACGAAGTATTCACCTGAACGCAAAGTCCTTCCTCTGGGAATTTGTCACAGTCTAAATTGGTTGGCCATTGAAAACCAAATTTATTCATCAAATTCTCACATCCCTGGCGTGCATTTTGACACAATTGTTTACAGGGAGGGATGGGCTCCTCTAGGCCAGTGCAAACAGGCGCATAAATAGTGCAGAGGAAAAATTTCAAGTCCGGACTACAGCGAACTTTGACCAGGGGATAAAACTGGTGAACTTCCAGTCCAGCTTCTTCTTGCTTTTGGTGATTTAGTAGATTTGGAAAAATAGTGGTATTATACTGCAAATCTTGGCACATAGGAATCGTGATGGCCTCGCATTTGTCATCGGCCGTTAAATGTTGATAATTTTTGCTGACACTCATGCCTTTGTCGCTTTTCTCAGGAAACCACGGATCGACCGGAACCCCCAGGTCTCCATTTCTGATGCCCTCGCCGTGTCTGTACTCAGCTGAGACCGCCCAGCCGAGGCTTAACAAGCCCACAATCATAACAGCTCCCATGTCGCACATTGGCAAAGCTAGCTGAACCTTTGCTAAGCTTCACAAACGAGACACGGCAGGAATCGATGGAATGAAAAGGGGTCACGTTACCATTTCCTCGATCATAAAGCTGAAAAAATACATACACATGGATTTTTTCAATTCAATTTTCGCCATATATATATATATATATATATATATATATATATATATATATATATATATATATATATATATATATATATATATATATATATATATAGGGGGATATAGGGGGGGGGGGGGGGCCGCGGCCCCGCGCGAGGGGGCCGGGGGCCCCCCGGGAGGGGGGCCTACGGCCCCGAAGGCCCGATCGGCCCCCCACTTGGGCACACGTTGACGCCCCTTTCTAGGCTTCCTTGGGGCCTACTTAGGCCCGTGCAGCCGGCCGTGGACAAGACAGGCCCCCCCCCTTGTCTTTTTAGGCCCCACTCGGCCCCCCTTGGGCACCTCCTGCAGAACATGTAGTCACCAGGCCCCCCACCATGTACAAGCAAAAGCCAACCCCAGCCACAACCCCAAAACAAACCCACAACCCCCCCCCCCCCACCAACCCCCCCCCCCCCCCCCCCCTGTTTTGGGGCCTATTTAAGACCTTGTAGCTTGTCGTAGACTATGTATATAGGCCCCCTCTCCATGTTGCTTTGGGGCCTATTTAGGCCCTTGTAGCCTGTCGTAGACTAGATAGGCCCCCTCTCCATGTTGCTTTGGGGCCTATTTAGGCCCTTGTAGCCTGTCGTAGACTAGATAGGCCCCCTCTCCATGTTGCTTTGGGGCCTATGTATTTAGGCCCTTGTAGCCTGTCGTAGACTAAATAGGCCCCCTCTCCATGTTGCTTTGGGGCCTATGTATTTAGGACCTTGTAGCCTGTCGTAGACTAAATAGGCCCACTCTCCATGTTGCTTTGGGGCCTATTTAGGGCCTTGTAGCCTGTCGTTTACTGTACACAAGGATCCCCCATTGTTTTTATGACCTGGCAGGAAAAAATTACCAATACGTCCGCAACTAACTGAAATCGGCCTAAAAATAAAATTTTTCCAGGGGCTGCCGCCCCCACACCCCTACAACCTTGTGGCTTATTCTTCCTTGCTTTTGTGCATTGTGCGCTCTTTGATTGCTTAATACACTGCTAAGCAAGGGTGTAGCCGGGGCGGTGGAATTTTCTCCCCCTCCCCCCCGAAATTTTTCGGACTGAAATTTTACACATGGATCTCCCCTTTGGTTTTTATGGTCCGGCCGGAAAAAACTTTCAATACGTCTCCAGTTGACCAAATTTGAGGTAAAAATAAAAAATTTCCCTATTTTTTTCTGGGGGCTGCCGCCCCCAGACCCCTGCAAGTTTTTGGCTTAGTGTTCCTTGCTTTTATTTTGCATGTGCATGTTCATATACCTAGTTAAATTGTAATTGCGTAATACACTGTACCATCGTTTTAGCAGTCTTATTTTTACAATAATGACATTTTTAGTAAATGACAAAATTTAATGTCAAAAAAATTTCGGAAAATTTGCAGATTGGCTAGCTTCTGGACCCTTGTCGGCGCACCGTTTTGTAATTTTCGGTTCTTTGAGCTCCAATTTTGCGTTCGATGCTGCTGTGGTCGAAAATAAGCTGTTTTTGACCGAAAAATGCTAATATGTGTAGTTTTTTGCGTTGAAATAGCAATTAAGTGCATTTTAGCTCGTGTCGAAAAAATGGGGCCTATTGGTCAGGGGGCCTATCGGAGTCCGAGCCCCCCCCATGAAAAATTCCT